>BJBW01006100.1:5307-216466 GCA_004320125.1 Scolopax mira | reverse complement strand
TGGTGGAGTCTCCTTCTCTGGAGACATTCAAAACCTGGCTGGACAAGTTCCTGTGTAACATGTTCTAGATAGGCCTGCTCCGGTGGAGGGATTGGACTAGGTCTCCAGAGGTCCCTTCTAACCCCATATGATTCTATGATTTCCTTATATGATGATGGTATCTCAAGATAACATGATAATTTTATTTGAAAAATAACTACATGCAACCAAAACAAAGATACTTCTGTTTATCTTGGGATTCCAGCCCATTGATTTCTATTAATTTTCATTATCAGAGTTACATGAAAGTGTTGTGAGGCCTTCAGTGACACTTGAAATTACAATACTGCTCTCATTGATATATATTAAAAGTTAGAGGCTTAGATTAACTTTTGTATATATTTTCTTCTCAACGAGCCAGGACGAACAGAGATTATGAAGGCTATGGACGTCAAATAGCAGAGAGATGCAGGGGAAAAGCAAGCCCTGGCTGGTATTTAGTGCCTGACACAGCAGAGATCAAAATAGCATATGCAAGCAGCTTAGTGCTTATTCATCTATTGGACAGATGATCAAAGAATTAGAAAGGAGAAAGGCTGACATCTGTGGCAGAGTGGAGTGAAGGAGAGCTCATGCTGCAAATGGGAAGAATTGCAGGTAAGCAGGCCACGGAACTGAATCCCACACACACATCTCCAGTAGCAATGGAAGACTTGTGATCTCCTTTGTTTTCCTCCAAGCAATTGCATTATCTGCGTTATCACTAAAATCTCCCTTTATCCTTGTCTCACGCCCTGTTTTGTGTGGTTTTGACCTTTACGTGTCTGATTGTGTCTAAATTTAGATGAGAAATTTTTGAGAAGCAGATGATCAGGGTTAACTTGCTCCCTAGAGGTGTCTGGAATACTTGCAGGTGCTGTGGTATAATTAAAGCCAAAAGGGAAAGAGTCTTTGTTTTCTAAAGTGCTCTGAAAATAGTGGCTAATTCAAGTTGTACATCTATATTTTGGAGGGCAGGGGAGCAGGGTTGGTGATTGCGTTTGATCTGCTCTGAGGGATAAGGGGCCGGTTAGTAAAACTGGATCTGAGCCTGGATTTCAAACACTCTTAGCATTTGACATGTGATTATCACCCTTTGAAATTAGATTTAACTGCACTGAGAAAAGAGGTTAATGTGAAGCCAACATCAAGTATGCTGAACTCTGGTCATTGAAAATACCATTGCTAATATTACTATAAGTGTATTTCCAGTAGAACATCACAGCGTTGTTTATCAAATGCGAACTTAGCCAAATTATTATCAGCTGCTGGAGATGGGTACAAAGGATGCACTGTCAAGTCTCTACTTTATTTCCAAATTTGGGGCATTCTTTCCATGATGTAACATGCTTATCAGTTATATGAATATCCTCAAATGTGGAATAATTAATAATATAGAATTTTATCCACGTAGTAGGATATGGATGCCTTTGCTTAATGGTTGTTGTTTTAACCAAAATAATTTAGTTATAATTTTTCTTGCACTTTCTTCAGTGTAGTTGAAGATGAATTACTGTCAGAGACAGCACAGAAGGCAAAGTGGACCAGTGGGCTGACTTGTTAATACAATGCTGTGTCCTATTACTAGGGTAATTATTGCTAATATTGTTTTGATCTATTAAGTAATTATTGTTATTTCCTGTAATGAGACAATTCCTAGTGGTTTGAAACACCACCAGCACACCTAAAGCAAATTCTCCTTTGATATGTATATGGAATATTTTTCAACCAGAAACCACATAGCAAAACGTGCCTATTCCATTTAATGTGCATTGGGAGGAAACAAAACATAGAAGTGATACGCCAGTAAAAGTGAGTCCAAATATCACTTGTGCTAATAAATACTGGTGAGGAAAGCAATGCTACTTAGAACTATTACCTTTGCTCTTCCTAAAGGAACTTGGTAGGTAACATAACCACTTAGTTTTTGGTAGACTAGTATTACGTGGTTAAAACAAACCTGAGCTTTTGCTATGTTAAGTAAAGCTGATCCTTTCAAAGACAAGCAGAGTGACATTAGGCACTAGACATTGTAAGAAATTGTCATAGAGCCCTTGAAAAAGATCACAGTTAAAACACTATGCAGGATTTCTTGCAAAATCAGAAGAAACCTGTAGTCCTTTTTTGAGAACAAACATGGATGGTAGTTACAAACGGAAATGTATACTTATGAAAAAAACGCTCATACTGGCTAACATCTGAATTACTGCTGAATTAAAAAAGCAAATGCTAAAAAATACTTTTTTTTCTTAAATTAGGAGTGCAATAGGGAGCTGAGGGTGAGAGGAGTGAGCTGATCTAAAGTTGGCAGGGCAGCCAGGCAAATGGAGAAAATGAAGAATTATTTTTTACACAGAAAACTTGAAAAAGGCTGTCATGTTACTTGATTACAGAAATCTCAAGCCCAGGATGGAAAGAAATGACAGACTGCATTTTTATATAGGGTTTTATATAGGTGTTTGAATTATGTTGGACGAGCATGGCAACCTTTTCTTCTGAAAGAAAAGACCAAGGGCAAACTCAGAGGTGGAAAAACATGTGTGGTTTGCATTAATTTTACCATTTTAGTAGATGTTATTTAAATTAATACTTAGTTACTATGCAAGGGAAAAGAGGATTGTCATGAGGACAAGAGATTATTAAAGCCCTTGCCAGAAACACATTCTGAATGGATGAAATGGCAGCTTGTGCACCAGAGTTGCCCGGGTGCAGTGGCCCAGAATAACTGAAAATGTGCAACACAATAGGAATGCTTGGAAATGGTTAATCAGCATGGAAGTGTCTGCAGCTGCAAATGTCTCTGATCAGCTGAGGGCAGAGCCTGGCTGCTTGATGGGCCTGGCAGCAGCAGGGAGGAGGGGGGCTGCTGGTCTCCACAAAAATACATTTTTTTTCCCCACATTTTCCACATTTTTAAATCCTTAAAAATGGATAGGCCTTAGACTGAAGAGAAACACTCCTAATGCATCTTGAAATGCACTCCTCATGCAAAGCGGGGTTTGCTCCTACTTGTCCTGGGCGCCCTCTCAGAAGAGCAAGGGTTCCTGGGCCCAGGTGTGCCTCCTGCAGAGCCCAGCTGGGGCCACAAGCCCTAAGGAGGGACACCTGTGCCTGTATCTGGGCAGGGCTGTGCCCAGCAGAGAAGGGTGGGCAGCCACGGCTCTGCCTTTGATCCTGCCTGCACAGATGAAAGGTGGTGGACTCTGGCAAGGACCTGCAGACAAGGTGAGGCAGAGCTCAGTGGCCAGGAGAGCTCCTTCTTACAGGAGGGGGAAGGAAGGAAGGGAAAAAAAGAAAATAAGAAAAAAGGTCTTCAGGATTTCCTCAGTTGGATGTGACGCTGAAAACCTGTGTGGGGACTGTAACTCATTGAGGGTGACTGAACAGCCACCTGGCAATGGATGGTGTTAGGCAGCCACTGAAGCAGCAAAGGTCTGTATTGGGGAGGACCCCACTTGCAGGAGCTCCCCAGCTCCAGGCCAGGTGCAGTAGGCCTCCTCTGCACCTGGACTGAGGAGGGAGCAGAAGCTGCCATGTTGCCAGAGCATGTGGGGAGTAAGCTGGTGCTCTAAATGGGATTTTCCCCAAGGAGGCTCCAAAAAGTAAGTAAGGGGCATATAGGTTTCAGAGGATAGTGTTGGAAGTTTTGGTATGATGGTGTAATTCCAAGAGGAGTTGTCCTCTAGAAACCGTTAAAACACAAAGGGGTTTTGACTAGTAATAGTTCAGTATGTATCAGTCTTTTAGTGTGGTATTTTAGGAATATGGTGCTTCTGTGCTTGAGGGTAGATGTTCTGCATGGTAGTTTGTCTGTAGTCTGTCTTGGGAAGATACTCAGAGATGTCTTTTATGTTAAAGAGCCTACTATTTGAAATGAAGGAAGTCCCTGCAGATTTTTTTTGTGTTCCATTTAGCGCACGTCACCTTCATCTTGCTTCATAGAGGGGTCTGACATATGTGTTGTGAGATTCGAATGCTATGATCCTCGTAATGATGTCAGCCCTGACAAGGGAAGAAGGGAAGTTTTCTACTTACTATTCAAATAGTTGTTCTAAGATCAGCTGGAAGACTTGGTGGCTAGTGTTTGAGATGTGTTGCACCATGATCTCACAGTACCCTTTATGCAGACTTGTTAAAGAAGCATGTGGATACTGCGTCCTGCTTGAGCTGACCTCTGTCAGCCCTGAGGTAAATTCAAAGGTGTTTTCCCTTCCTTTAAGTGATAACACCTAGAACTTTGCAAAATCCTAGCAAAAAGTGCTAAAATGCTATAGAAATAGAAGCAAGCCAAAAGGTGGCTGCAGCTGTTGTTTACTACACATTTTGGTTCCATATGTGCCTCTGTGGAAAAGAAGTGCTTCAGAATAAGCAGATAAAAATGACACAAATTGGAGAAAATAACTACAGCTAAACCACCTTAGGCATCTAATTTCTACATTACAACAGAGCTTTTCTGTATCCAATCCCAACTCCCCAAAGGATTTAGTGTAGATCAGAAATACCTCTGAGCCTAATCATGTCAGTGGAGTTCTTCCACAGAAAAATAAAATACCAAATCTGCACATATGCTGAACGTGTTGAAGTTGTGTAGAATAAAAGAAGATTTGGACATTGTGTTAATGTGATGGGGAGATTATTTTGATGTTGTAATTTGCTTTAAAAGCATGTGTAAGTAATTGCTGCATGGGGCACTGAAGTCAGACTGACTGTTCACAGATGCAAGCATTTCCATCTCCCAACCGTATTTCTGATTCATTTTGCATCGCAGTGTGTTATAAAGCACTGACAGGTACTCAGTTTTTTCCTGTTGTTAACCACGTCTTATGTTTTATCTGAAAAATTTTCATGCTTCTGTCATCTGAGAAAAGATTTATGAGATTATTTTTAGGTTTTGTTACAACTGCAAACAACAAATCTGTGTTCAGAAGAAGGGATAGGATGTTCCTCTCTATTCTGATTGTGGGAGTAGTATACTTGTATGCTTTGCCTTCCATTGACATGTGTATGACAAGTCTGTTGAGACAGAATCTTTTTTACGTGTTGTTGCCCATCCAGATAGCTCATATTAGAAACCATGGTATGAGTCACTATGTGGCTAATTTAAGAAATTCCCTATAGAATGCAGGTGAATTCACAACTGTCCCCTTAGACCACAGAGCCTGGAGGGGAGGAGGAGAGAAGCCTGAGCCTGACCCACCCCTCCTGAGACATCTCAGGCACGCAAAGGCACCCGTGCTCTGCAAAGCTCTGGAGTCGCCATTTCTCCTGCCATCAGCATCCTCTTTTGTGATCAGACGCTGGAATAGGCTCCCCAGAGAGGTGGTTGAGTCACCATCCTTGCATGAGTTGAAGAGTCGTTTAGATGGGGTGTGATGGGATATGGGGTAGGGGAGAACTTTGTAGAGTAGGGCAGATGGTTGGACTCGATGATCCCAAGGGTCTTTTCCAACCTAGATGATTCCATGATTCCATGAATTCTGTGTAGGTGGCTGATTCAGGAGTCATGAAGCAGGATGAAACCTGCAGTTAACCCTCTTCCTCTATGCGATAGGATGAGTACATCATCTTAAACCACTTTTTAAAAATCCCTCAGCTACTGTATTTTAATGGTTGTAGCAGAAACTTCTGATAAGCATACCATCTGAAATGAGATGGATCTTTCTTTGCTTTACCACAGTACTCTTGGATGCAGCTGACTCTCAGAAGGGATCAGTTGCTCTGCTCTTAAGACATGTTGTAGCCACCCAGTGCATTTCTCTGTGATTAAATTAATATAAACAGCATATATTGGATATTACAGTACTCAGTGTGACTTGGAACTAGCCTCCTGAATAGTATTGTCAACAATAAAAGTATTTGGAGTTCTGAGTTTTCTTGGCATGTTGTTTGACAGGTCTCCTTGCTGTCATAGGTAGAAAAATTCAGGAAAACACGCAGCTGAACAGCTGTCGTATAAGTGGGAGCATGCAAAGGGCTATTTTTAGTTCGTTTTGGTTTTTTACTCTTGTTCATGAAGTCTTTGCAGAGGGGGTGGGGGGTGGGGGGGTGGGTTGGGTATGCAGGCAGGCAGGCCAGGGGTGTGTGTGTGAAATTATGGCCTACTTAACTTTTTGGCAAAGCTCACCCTGAGTTCAGCAAGGCAGAGATTTCATCCCTCATGAAAGTTATCATGTCTGTTAAACTGAGCTTGAGCTTTGATCACATGGAAACCAATACTTGCTGTTATTGTTAAAGTTGCTTTCCTTTTAGTAGTGTACTTTGGAACCATGTTTCTGTCCTCTTTGGATTTGCCATCATAATTTCCAAAATACTGCATTTTGGAAAAAGAACAAAAATAATACATGTTAATAACCATGGGATGAAAGGAAAACAGCTGGGTTTGAAAGTGACACCATAAATTACTTTTAATTCTGTGGATTTATGATTTCACAAAAGAAATTATGAGATAGTGTTTGTTACAGGTAGTTTCATCAAGATGAACATATGATGCAGGAATTATTTTCTTGTAGAGACACCTAGTTTGATTGTAGCTCCTCATTAATGCAGCAACTAGTTTGTACTTCATATGCAGGATGTTCTGGTTATCTGCAAAATACATAAAAAAGCTTTTATGTCAATGCATTCAGCAGTTTGAGGGCACAGCCACAGAGCCACAAGAGCAGAGATCTTGCTCAGGTGGGTTACGTTTACTGTGTTAAATGGCACTCAGTCCCACTTAACCCTTACTTACAGAGACATAGCTCAAAAAAAACCATAGTGTAGAATGAGTCATGATTTATAATATAGCCTATAATATAATACAGAATTTTCCCCAGTGATCTCTGGAACTATTTATAAGCAAATTATAAAACCCCCAATGTCAGGTCAATACTTGATGGTATGAGGTATATAAAATTAATTACTTTGTTTAATGAGCAATTGCCACTGAGTCAGCAGAGGCCTTGACTCATGCCAAGCTGTCAAGGGAGAATGCAGCTCTGCAAACTTGGAGCTGCAGAGATATGTGGGACCCCTGGCTAAGGCTGAGCAGACTCCTTGCCTGCCTGGGGTGGGCACTGGTGTGGGGAGTCTGTGCCACCCAGTAGAGGAGCAGTGGATATCAGGGTGGTTAAAGTCCCCCATGAGTGCTAGAGCCTACAAATGTGGGCCATCTGAAGAAGGTCTCATCTACTTATGCCTGACCATATGGTCCCACACAAAATTGCCCATGTTGGTCTGCCTGCTAATTCTGACCCATAGGTCATCAGCTGGCTCATGTAGGTTCAAGGCAGAGCTTCAAGCATTCCTGCTGCTCTCTCACATGACGGGCAACTCCCCCTCTTCCCTGTCATCCCTAAAGAGCCTGTATCCATCCATCATGGTACTCCAGTTCTATGAGCTATCCCACAATGTCTCTCTGATGCCAATGATATTGTAGCCCTGCCTGAAGACCTCTAATTCTTTCTCTTTGCTTTTCAAGCTGTATGTGAGTGCACAGGCACTTAAAAGAATCATCCAGGTGTTGATTTCCCAGAAAGTGTAACATAGTATGTTCATACTGCTCTCAGCATCACTGAACATTTTAAGATGGACAACTCTAGTATTAGAAAATGGAGGTTGCCCCAGCATATAGAATAGGGACCTGTTCCTGAAGTGATGTGCAGTACAGGCAAGATTTTTACTTCTCATATAATCTCTGATAATTATTTATAGCTAAAGAGAAATTTAAGCAGGGCTATATTTTCTCTCCTGAAGTCCTGTGCTCTGAGAGATCCACTTGGGTAAGTAATGCAACTGAGAAATATTCCCTTGTGTCATAATTCAGTGCAGGACTGGACTAGATGGATCCCTCCAGTCAAGTTACAGACCAGCTGAGCAGTTTGAATCCAACAAATTCTTTAAAAGCACGGGAAATTCAGATGTGTTATTCTGGCTCAAGCCAAACTCTAGTGAAGCCACTTGATGTAACTTACACCATTTTATGGCAAAGAAATTCAACATTCTAAATATTTTAGGAAGCTCGTTAGTGTTCACGTAAGTTTGACGGGCTAATGTGACGTATGTCCTATTCGAGCTTGGTGGCCAATGTGTTTTGGTGATTACATTTCTACCGTGGGAGCAAGACATGCAACACTTTCAAACTCCATTTTGCCAGTATATCTTTACCTCAGACCCTTCAGATAGAGGTTTTTTTTTTCATATGGTTTACATTGAAAAATCATTGGCATTGCATTTCATATGGTTTGTAATGTATATCCTGCTTTGCTGTGTACTTAAACATGGGTTTGTGTTGGTCAGTCCTAGGGTCCCACTTAAGTTTTCTAGGCTGTCCTTATAATGTGTCACAGATAAAGCTGCTATGTCAAGACACCACAAAAATGCTTCTGTCTTTGGCATCTACACTCTGCATGCCAGAACCATTTATTTAATTTATGTTTTTTCCTTTTGAATATCTATTATTTAGAATGTAGAAACAGTAGCACATCTTTTTAATTCTGCCCTTGATATAGTTAAAAACAATGCTTCTGAAGGGTCTGAGGTTCATTAGAAAGAATTTTGCATTTTTTGTGCACAAAGCAACTAATTCTTATACAGGAAAAAAAGCCTTGTGTGTAATAAATACTGTAAGAGCTGGAGTTCTATCAGCACCCTGTCTGTGAAGGGGGATGCAGTAGCAAGGATCCACAAGGTTTATTAATGGGGGGGGGGGGTAGGGTGGTGGTGTTCTTTGCTGTTTTTTCTCCCCCAGCTATGTCTCCTCTGCTGGCATAAAAAGCAAAAAGGATATTCCTAGTAGATATGAGCCCTATTAATTAATTAATATTTGAATTAGTAGTAGAGTGTGTGTTGAAGCACCAAGCTCTAAAGTGCATTTTATAGACAACATGATGAAGTTCTGTTATCTTCTGTCATTACATCTGTAAGACTTTCTGTTTCTTCTCTGCCTCCAGAAAAAAAATCATATGCTTTCTTGGGTGCTGAATTAAAAAAAAAAAAAAATGGTGAGAAGTTACTATATTTACATTAGAAAAATAGAGCAGGTCTGTTGTTTCTTTCATTTTCCCAAAAACACAAATTCAAAGGCCTCATGAGGGCAGCTTCATGTTTTAAAACAAACACAAAACCAAAGCAGAGACACATAGCAAAATAATACAGTGTTAGACTTCTATAAGGAATTTACTCAAGCCCACACTCTCAAGCAGAATATGAAGGATCTGTGATTTTTAACCCCTATAAAACATACCTAAATCAGGAAATGCTAACTAAAATCAGTGTTCTGCAGTGGAACAAAGAAAAGACCTTGTGAATCAAGCACAAGCAGCAGAGAATCATACCTGAGTATCCTTTGCTTTTTATCTTTCAGCTTTCCAGAAACAGAAACCAACCACATCTGTATCCCAATGTTAGATTTGAAGAAGCAGAAACAGCACAATGGATGCTTGTAACTGAGGAACTTACATGAAGGTCTGTAATTGTTCATTGATGCAGGGAAATCTCAATTCAAAGCACTCTAAGCCTGGTGCTTGGCAGTATGGGCAAATACACTATCATTCTGAACTGCCTCTTCCACAACAAAATACTGCTGTGGTAATACCACAGAGCATTTGCAGTCTCTAATATCCAGCAAAGTATCTTGCTGCAGCAGGGTCAGGCTTTCAGGTTTGCAGAGCAATAGTTTACTCCAAAATGATTTTAATTTATTATCCAAATGTTCTACTTATTCTTATTATCCTGAGTTTCTCATCTTGAGATGATCCAGGGAAGTTCTTGGCTCAAAAAAAAACTTATCCTCTGTGTAGGTTTTCTGGGTGGACATTTCCAAAAATATTGGTGTATTTCAAAATAATTTATGTACCTTTGTTCTATATCTTCCAGTCATTTGCATAGTAAACATAGTATATTTTTTTTCAGGTACAGGTCTATGCACTGTTATCTTTTTGTATGCTGTAGTTTAAAATACAGAATGAACTCCTAATTTACAGTGAAGGTGGCTGCCACACTGGTTTTGTGATTTCTTTTCTTTTTGAGGCTTTTCTCCCTTCTTAATGTGAAACAGTTTCTAGACTGCAAATATGACCTCATCTTTTTGCATTGTAGGAGATAGGCGTTTGGATGTGGGCAGTTTGGATGTCATTTTTGCTTGTTTTCATTGATTTATTTTTTTGTGTGTCTTTGGGAATCTTATTTGAGAGACAGTCTTGGCCTAAAAATTCCTTTTGCTGTTAATATGGTCTCTGCTGTAGAGCATTTATGAAAGTATTGTGATATTTGGTTTGCAACCAAATTCTTACTGTTTGGAAGATGAACTGTTTTGTCTAAATACTGATGGAAGTTTTTGGTTTTCTACCCTGTCCTTGGGTGTAACAGTGTTTAGATGGAAAGTCAGAAGCAAAAAGGTTTGAGGGGTTAGTTTTATGAATGTCTTCCTAAATGAATCCTAGGATTAAATGGTACATGTCTTAATGCTCTTGAGAGCATTCTTACATATTATTTCTGATTGTTAGACAGTGTCCTTCAGAAATTTTTGCAAAATATTTAAACACAATATCCTTTCATATTAGTGAAGGAAAATAACTGCATGCTGTTTCACAGAAACAAATAATCTTGATTTCTAACTTCATAACTCCTAAAAAAACAGGTTTTATGAGGACTCAAAATAATTCCTATTTACTTGCTCAAGTTTCCCAAATATCTTATTCCAGATGACAGATATTTGTTTTTATGCCAAACTTTGAGGTATATGTAAGATTGGATTCCAAAATGTCAATGCCATTACAGAGTATATATCAAATTTGGGGCAGGGAGGAGGGAGGGAAAGAGTGACTACAAGAACCCAGTTTGTTTTCAAAGGACTTCACATGCTTATGTGGTCCGGGACATACCTGAGGTCATGTTTCATCAGCCTTTGGTATAAATAATGGTACTAAATAATGCTGATCTAACATTGTCTAGATGCATGGGGGTTTTTTTTCTTCCCTAGAAACTTACTCCGTCCCCCACCCCCAAAGATTAAATCTATCATTATACTGGGTATGGATAGTTACGCTTCAGCAGTGCCTTGTGAAATCTTCCACAGTGTGGTTTATTTAGGAGCAGACCATCTGAACCTAATTCAGTTTCTTGTTTTCAGTTTGTTCAGGAACTATTATAAAGCTCTTCAATGTAGAAATAGTCGTGGGCTTTTAAGGTATTCTAACCTTGTCCTCTTTTTGCCTCTTTTTGTAACCTCATTTAATGAACAACGTTGCTTGCTGGGATATGCCATTAACTGTAGCTTCCTCTTTCTTCACTGGTTGTCCACACGGATTCCCTCAGTGTTCACGACAGACAGTCTTAGTTCACAGCCTCAGCCCAGCTTTTTCTCTCAGTTCTGCGGGCAGCTGGCACCTGCTTTGCTCAAAAGCAGAGAGGACAGTAGCACAGCCATGCTTCACTTCCTTTCTGCTGTTGTTGGCAGTGAGACGACGTTTAAAGACCAGTCACCCTGCATATGTTCCTATTTTTATTTAACTTTGTATGGTTCCTTCTTATGGTGGTAGGGGAAAATGTGCAAAACTTTAAGATGTACCATCTCGGTGTTTTTACATAAATCTATCCTTATTCCAGAAGAGGTTTCCAGAGTCATCCAGGAAGTTGCAAAGCTGTTCTTGCACATTGGTCTGGTGCTTGCTACTAAACCCATGCTTGGCTGTGTCTCAAATGTTACTTTTCTTTGGCAAAAAAAGCATGTTACGTTAATGACATTGGTACAGGACTATCTAGGCATCAGGTGGAGAGCTGTGTGAAGTCTTCACACAGTTCTTGGTTCCTTTTGATCACTGCACAGTTCCATCCTGATTTCCTGAGCCAATTGTGCCCCTGTCCTCAGCTACACCACTTGTTTGGGCCTCACTTGTATAGGTGCAGCTAAGTCTGAAAAGGACCACTTACCCTATATACCAGGCAATTTTCAATATGAGCAATTTAAAGTCACGTATACTTAGTCTTCCTGTGAATGAAAACAAGAGAATCTAGAGCCACATCAAGAAACACAGCGACATCCTGAGGAAGAAAATCTAGAGCTTAAAAGCTCTGTTTTTTCACTTAGTCACGAAGAGGAGATAATGATGCTCATTCTACAGTGTAGAGGTGTTGAATTGCTAAAGGTTTCCTTAATACTAGAAAGTAATGACTCAGATGGGAAAACTCTAAGAAAAGTCTGTCAATAGACTGCAGCATTTTCCTTCCTCAGAAGGTGCTTCAAAAGGCAAAGGGGGGTGGCAGGACTTAATATTCTGCAGGTAGCACTGGTGTTGTCAGAAAGAAGGATCCTGTTTCACTTCTTGTGGTTTCAACAGCGAGCAGTAAGTTACTACCAAGATTTTTTCCTGACTAGGGGACTCTGCTGCATAATGAAGTCTGTGGTTTGTTACATTTCTCAAATCAGAAATGGCCTTAAATTTGTAGGACAGAAACTTGAATCAGCAGGCTTCCTCTTGGAAAGTCCTGAATGACTCACATGGTGATTTTCATGAACATTGACTACCACAACCTGAAATGCAGCTGTATTATAAAGTTTAGTTTTATTTCAGTATCTTTCCTCAAGGGTAAGCTCCAGATAACTTCATGCAATTTATTGAACATAAATGCCTTGACCGTATCAGCACAGGGAAGTGCGTGTTCTTCTGCCCTGATTTATTTATACTTTGATAATGAATTTGGAATTGTTTTTAGCTCTCCACAGGGCCCAATTTGTATGAATAGATAGAAATGCAAATGTTCTTGTTCAAAACTGCAGTAAGTATGTTCTTAACTTGTTAACTGAAATGGAACTTAATTATGGTAGCCATGTATTTACTGCTGTCCTGAACTGAGGTCAGTGAGACCTGGCGCTGTCAAGAGAGTTTTTGACTTGGTTGTTACAAAATGATTTATAAAGGTGAAAGAAAAACTTGTTTTTGTTTTGAGTCCTAAGCGCCTCAATGTGTCTTGGGAGCAAAATTCTCAGTATATTCTAAAGGACTTAGTTGTAAATCTCTGTCCTTGCACATTTTTTCAAACTAGCCTAGGTAAAAACTTCTCCATATAAATATTTTCCTTGTTCAGGAGAGATTACAACTGCGTTTACCTGATTTCATTCAAATGAATGTTAGAAATGTGCCTCAGTTAGATCCTAGATTTTTCAGAGTTCAGGAATACTCATGAACACATCTAGGGCTTCAACGGGAAAGAACTGTAAAGTTTGAGTTCATACCCAAATTTGAAGAGTAGACACAAGTTACAAGTCCTAAAATAAATATTATGGGAAAGGAGAGAGGTTCCATTTGGAACCTCTTGAAGTTCACTGTTAATGGCTGTAGTTTTTCATCAGACTGCATTAATATGTATGAATCCCACCTTGATTCGTGAAACAGGCTACTTGCTTTCAGGAAAGGAAGCTTGTGGGGGGAAAGCAGTCCTGTTTTTCTATATACCCTTTAGTACTCATGGGTATTCTGACACATGCCTTGCAGCCTTTCTGCAGTAACAGACCCAAGTCTCAGTGAGCAGAAAGTACAGTCTGGCTGTGCCCTTGATGAGGGAGCTAATCTTATTACACTGTGGTTTGTCTAGAGGAGCCCAAGCCTTGTACTCTGGGGGTGGCATTTTTCTTATTTATTTATTCTGTGTTTAGCCCTGCATTTTTATGTTCTGGCTGCAGGTCAGTCATTGCTCAGCCAGCAGCTCTACTGGCCAATTCAGAGAGTCACTAAGATGAACTAAAATGTTAGTTCATCTCTTTGTCCCAGGATTTCCAGCAGTAAATCTGGAAAAAACATCTAATCCCACTGAAACATTCACTAGCTTTTTTGACGTGAAGGATTGTGTGGTGGCCATTGTGATTTGTGTGCAGCAATGGAGTCTCTGGGACACAAACCAGTGATTACGAGCTGTGTGATTTGGGGGGAAAGGGGAGAGTTTGTTTGCTATTTCTGAATTAGGGAAGGAAGGCAGTTAAACTGTATATTAATGAACTGACTAGAGGAAACAGACCCAAAAATCCTGCCAAATACTAACTTCTTGTTGCTGGTAGAATTTGTTCAGTTTATACACCTGCTGTAGAAATGTTTTTTATCAGAAGTTGGCTCATTTCCAGAGATGAATATAAGCCTCTGGCCAATAATAGACAGAATAAGTGGGAGAAACAAAAACAAAATCACAAACATCTGTCCATAATGATTTATTCACATTTTCATACACACTGAAAGCAAATGTTGTGATTAATTTGCTGCAAGTTTACTTCTCTTGTTTTCCTTAACGTTTTTCTTTATTAGTAGATTTACATTTCAAAACAAGTAGTCTGCTATATATTTAGATATATTGTTTTGTTTATAAAAATATAATTGGAAAGAAAGATGAAATTGAAGATAGTTACTGAGATACAATAAATTAAAGTTTATAAAATTTGTTTTCAGGTCACTAGTGCCTCCTGACTATGAAAGGCAGAAACCCACAATTTCATCATAATTTTGTTTTCTTTGTGATGGTGATGCTGACAGAAAGGGTGATAATGCCAGAGTAAACTTTAAAAAAAAAAAAAAAAGAGATAAATACTTGTGATTTCTCTGAAATGCAATGGAAGAGGATCTTTCCTAGTGTTGTTCTGTACCTTTCTCTCCATAGATACGGTACACAATGGAAGCATTTGGCTCCAGAATGATCTTGTCAAGTAAACCAAAGGGAGATTTGAGAACTTTGATCTGATGCTGTAACTACTTGTGAACTTGTACTCTCTTGCAGAGCTGGTGCAAGAAAACTGGGAAGCCTCTGTGCAAAAGCAAATGGAAAGATACTCCATGCTAGGGGTTTTTTTTATTTATTGAAGTGTTCTGAGCTGTGGGATCCAGTTTGGGGCAGAAACTGAGGAAAAACTAAAGTGGTATTACTTGAGATCTTGTGAGTTGTTTCTACAAAACTTGTGCAGTTGCATGTTTCATATACTGGAATAAACGTGTTGACTGTTAGGTGCTTCCCTCTGGAAAAATGCCTGGCCTTTAACATCTTTTCTGATCTGCCCACTGTTAGTGCTTTCCCAGTGGCTGATGTGGGAATGAGCAGCTCTCTTCCAACCATCGGAAACGAGCAGAGTGCCTCTTCCTTTCTTCTGCTCCCCTGCTGGGGCTGGGTGGCTGTCTCTGGCTGCCTGCACCAGCTCCTGCCTCTCGGCTGTCGGAGGGGACCAGCCTCCACTTGGCCTCCCGATGGGCACTTCCAGAAGAGGACTGCAGAGGCAAACTGTATCCAGGCTTACCTTTGCTCTCCAGGACAAGCTAAGCAATTCTCACCAACTGTTCTATCTACCGGAAGTAGCTCTAATTTATTTAAGCGAATAGCACATCTGACTCTCCTGTTTGCTGCCTGAAAAGCTGGATCCTGTTTTCCATGGCCTCACTCCTCCTTCCACCCCCACTCTCTCCTCCTTCCCCCAGAGGAGGACAGCACTGCCATACGGCATAGCAATCCTCGGCACTAGAAGTGGCCAGTTCAGGACAACTGGAAAGGAATTTGAGCCATTACTGGAATTCTAATCTCAGACTCTTCTAGAAAAGAGCTTAACAGCTTTTTGCTTGTCCTCTTGGGTCTGATGTTTGACAGGAAATGAGTTTGAAGGGTTCAGGAGCAGGTCACAGAACTTGCCTTGCTGCCAGCTGCTCTGCCGACCTTAACAGTGTGTTTGCAGAAATCTGATACACTTGCTTATTATTAAAGCCTTTTCTCTGAGAAAAGTTACTTCCAAAGCCAGGTCCTACCAGACGTATTGCTAGCATATTGCATCCTCGCCTCTCTGAATTCTTCTCTGCTGATACTTGTTATGACCTAAGACTCTAGCCATGTGAAAAATGCTGTTTTGTAATTCAAGGCAGAGTGAACAATTGTGTTTGCAGGCATGTTTGTTTGTCTTTTGCAGCATTTATTTTGTTTGTCCTTTAAATGTCCATCTGTGGGATCTCAAAGAAACCCAGATACTTTCCTGATCTTGTATAATTAATGTTAGACTTCATAAAATACTTCAAATCTGGTCTTGAGAAAGTAATTTTAATGGATGGGCTGACTGTTTCCTGTGTAGCAGCTGAGAAGTATATTCCCAAGTAAATTTAAAAATAAAGCAGCCTCCATACTCTCTTGGAATCCTATTGGCAAGTCAGTGTTCAGACTAGTACGAAGTTCAAATAGGCCATGGAGACTGATGGCATGTTCCTATTTCTTCACTGTATTTCTGATTTAGAAATTGCTTTCTGAAAAAAAAAATATCAGAGTAGGGCAGACCAGATTGGGACATTGTGGAAGCCCACTGATGAAGGTACTCTGGATGGAATATTGCAAAGAAAAAGCTGTAGCAGAAGTACCCTCAATCACCTGCTTTGAGAATGCTACATCTTCCCAAGAGGAGAGTTGAGCAGCTTTGTATGTTACCTTGTAGGGGGACATGTCCAGAGAATAATCCTTGTATAGAACCTCTACTTTGAACCCAGGAGGCTTCTTCTCCCTTCTTCTTCCTCCTGCCCAAGAATCTTAGGTATTCTTGCAAAAGTAATTAGGGAGATGAAATTAAAATAACGCAAGGCTGGTTGGCTATATCACTGTGGTTTTTTAGCATCTTTGTTTCTTTATTTCTCTCTCATGTCCACTTTTGTATGGATTTGGGTCATCTGCAGCTTCTGCTGCTTTGATATGTTGGTCAGTTTGCGCTGCAGTTCAGCCTTCTCAAGTGTCCACTCTCTCTCCAGAAGCAGTGTGTCCTGGAAAACAAAATGTGTGCAAATACACTGACAAAAAAACAGACCACAGAATATGTAAATGTAAATTATTTTGACTTAGTTTAACTAGTGAAAAATCTTCCAGAAATATTGAACAACTGAAATGGCCTTCCGAGCTCAAAAGACCTATCATGCATGGATAACAAGTACTTTAGCCCAAATAACTTGTGGTTTCTGCCCCAGTTTAAAAATCACTCTGCAAACCAGTCTATTTTTAATGCAGAACTGAATAGTAATTCTGATTCAACAGTATGATTATCGGACTTGATAGCACTGAGCAAAAATAAGATGTACTTTTTGCTTCAGTGCTACGTATCTACAGCATTTTATGGAATGGAAAAGCCAGGAATTAATAAAAAGTAGGATTCTGACTTGAAATGTTTCTGGTCTCCTTGTCCTCCATAGGGGTTCTTAGAAGTCCTACTGCCTGTCCTTAGCTGCATTATTTGAGAGGAGTTATTTCTATCTTAACAGGAGCTCACATTTAAATAAAAGGAGAGTGGAAATGTATCAAAACTATTATATTACTTTTTAGTGCCTCACAGTGCCTGCTGTGAGTATGGGTAAGTAGAGTAGGCCATGAGTGGCACAGATAATGCCAAAGCCAGCTGAAGAAGTTGAAGCTTACTGGCTGATCAGGACCTCCTCCTCAGAGGATACAGATAGGATTTTCTATTAAGAGCTGGAAAGGCAGGGAGGGAGAAACCCACCACATAAAAGCAACAACAAAAGCCAGATTTCCAGCAGTATGAAGTGGCCATTCAAATTCACATGGGATCCAAGCACCCACTTTTGTGCCATAACTGAATCTTCAGTGTAGAGGCATGTGGGCAGTAAGAAGCACTGCCTTTTAGGTATTTATAAGCTTCTGTCCTTTTCTGTAGTGAAAGAATAATTTTGGATGCTCTCAGTGTGTCAGGAGAGATGTGTGCAGCACGTGCAAGGTGAGAAACTTTGAGGCAATGTGGATAGGGATTAGGCACACTGATAGTGGACTAAGTATGGACATTACATGCTTCAAGAAACCAGCTTTGTTAATTCTTTTTCTAGATGAGATGAAGCATGAGACCAACCTTAGCAGCAGGAGTCAGTACTAGCTTTAGAATCAGAAAAAGACATGTAGTTTATTTTTTTTAATAGCTGAAGGATGCCTTGTTGACATATGCCTGATTAAAAAATTTCCTTCCATAAACATCACTATTTCTAGGACCTGTTTTGAGTATGGACATGGGAGGCAATTTGTGTTCCACATTTGTTATGAACAGTTTAGGTTATAAAGAAATGAACGTGCTTGCTAGTACAGCAATAACATACCTCTGTAGTAAGACTGCAAGTATCTGAAAGAGCATCTGTTCAAGCCATCCAATGAGGATAAATATTTATTCTCCAAAATAACAAAATCACCAAAATTATCTAAATTAATAAAGTGCTTCTGCATAGTTCTTAGAGAATATAATGGAAAAGTTGACTTGTATTAATCTGTAGGGAGACTCATATGTGAAATATGATGGGGAGAACAATGAAACTAAAGCTTGTCTTAAGCACACTGAAGTGAGAATGAAGCAATCAAAGGACAAACAGTTCAATGCTAGAGAAATAGATGGGAAGAGAGGCAAAACCTCATCTCAGTATTTTGGTTTACAGCAGGCATGTAGTGGCAAAAGCCACAATAACCTTATTCTCGGTTAATGGTGACCTGCTGAGACAAGGTTACAATACACTGTTCCTTTAGATCATTGCAAATTGCCATGGCTTTGCTGAGGGCTTTCATAAACTTGGGGTTAAGGTGTGAGAATCCAAAGACTCTAACTCCTTAGTGAAGGGGTGGTCATCTTTCCTGACCAGTTTACCAAAATATCTGTGTGACAGGGGCCACAGGACATGTTTCACTTCTACATCTGTATATCCAAAACAAGAGAATGGATAAGGTTTAAAAGTAGCTCACAGAAAGGAGAGAGCAGTAGCTCTTCAGAGGCCTTATGTCCCTGTTGCAGACTGCAGTTCTGCTCACAGATTTACTCTAATCACTGTCTCAGCACAGCAGTGGTTTGGTGATGTTTTTCTGTGGGCATGGCCCTGAAAGTGTGTCAGCCCCACAGGTTTCTCTTTTTGCCCATATGAACATAATTAGCTAATTCTTTTGATCATTCAGTTGCTCCTCTATATCATAAAGAGCTAACTGTAGCTTTGAACTTCCTCTCTAGTGGCTGACCTTCTCTTTAAATTTTGACTCAGATTAGCAAAGAACAGTGATGAAACAAACATCAAAAAGGAAGTTCAGTCTTAAAAAGTTTATAGACGGACATGTCTGTAGAGGAGCTTCAGAGTGCAGGCAACTACTGACCCAGTGAAGTCACCTGGATGGAAGCACTGAACATTGCTTCACTGCATACAGTATGACTTTGGGGATTCTTTTGCTTATGTTTTTATGGTTTTGTTTTCTTAAGGAAGAACATTCCATTTTACCGCAATGGAAGCTGAGAAACCAGTACTGGTTTTGACTAGGCCTTTGTTTCAGAAAGTTCATATTAGGAAAATAAAATTTAAAAAAAGGTGACCCAAAAGATAATAATTCCAAGAATCGTTAATTTTCCCCTTCTGGACAGAGGCCTGAAAAAACTTGCTTGTTAAGGCAGAATTTCAGAGGAAACTCCAACTTAAAGAGTCATCCTTGGCTTGCAAGCCAAACAACTGTAAATGATGAATTAAGAGCAGTTTAAGCCAGTTCTGTATGTGGATTCTCCCGTTTTTGTTGTATTCTATGACCGTTTCACATTTAAAGGTTTTCCTCAATGTTTTAAAAGAACTAGACAAAAATCACAGGAAACAATGAACTTGACCGTACAGAAAATATTATGAAATGTGCAAGTTCACTGATGTAGAGAGAAGGAGCAGAACAACACTATTTTCTGTTGTCACCTCTAGTCATTCTGGGTATGCTAACAGTAAATGGGTGGGAAAAAAAGTTGAAAACAAATGTTATTTGCTTAAATTGATGCTATTCGCAGCAATTTACCCTTGAGTGCTGAGGGTAGGTGCATTGAGTTTTTACCGCCTCACAGGGTCTGTGATTACCATAAAGGAAAATGCTGATTAAATATATTTTTCTGAAACAAACTTGATTCTTCTTGCACAGCCGCTTTAGTAATCATCTCTTGTGGCCCGATCGAAAAGTCCAGTGGAGCTGCAGTGGGATTCATTTCATTGACTTCAATAAGCTCTGGATCAGACCCATGGGAAATGAAGAATGACTTTCCCCTAATCTCTTAAATTCTTCTCCTCTCTCGTTCCAAAGCGATTACAAAACTGGTGAAATGGAAGGAATAGTTTCTCTTGGTCTCGTGTTCTTCATCAATCTTCGGGTTTATTTCAGGCTATAAATCGCTCTAATCATGGATGCTTTCTTGTTTTTGTCTTACAATGTTTAGTTGCAGAAGGCCAAAATGCATGTTTACTGCCTTTCTGCAGCTGCTGTTGTACTGAGATTGTTTATCTGCATAGTGCCTGTCTGCTGTGGCTTCTTAGGCATTTCACAATCTGAGAAGCTCAAAACTCCTCAGTAGAGTTTTCAAATTGATAAGAGAACTGAAGCACAATGTTCTGGGAAGGAATCTATCAGACTGAAAAAGCTAGGTTTTTTTCTCCTTTTGCTGAGGGCCAGCATAATAATAGCAATTTTCTGTGGCTGTGCTGTCTTGCGGTGCTACATGCCCTTCTTCATTGTGCTGGCAGAGCACAAATCTGTGCAGCAAACTATTTGCTTAAGGGTTTGCATGAGGCTAGTAACAAGATGCTTACACTGGTTTTATATAGTTGCATTGTATATCCATAAAAATTGTGCAGTGAATACTGTCATTCTACAGCCAAAGTAGTTTTAGCTATGTATCACTACAACTGTCCAGTGTTGTAGTGTTTCCAAACAAGTATCGAGCTCTTTAGCCAGGGCTCCCGAGATGCGTTGCCACTGCTGTGTAACGTCCTGGGACTTTATATACTGTGTGTTGTGGCATCCAACTGCAAGAGGATGGAATTTTGAGGCTTGGAGTGAAATTTAAATTCCCATGATTCTTCTTATCTCACATCCATCTTGTTTTTTGCAACCCAGCCAGCACCAGTTGAAAAACATTGGCAAGCACTAAAATGCTCACGGTGATGAATATAAACAAGCTGTTGCAAACATGTCTGAAGACATGCAAAGTTTTCAGGACCAGGGCAACAAGGGCAGCCGAGGCAGAGTCTGATACCAGGCATACAGAACACTACCCCTACCAGGGCAGCCTTGCTCAGTGGAGTGTGATGTCTCTTGGGCAGCCAGTGATGACTGGTAGCAGGTTAGTTTTGTAGATCTGGGATTACAAATGGGTAAAATCCTCTGTGACCCCTCTGCAGGGGTAACTGTAAAGACAGTTCTCCCTTCAAGTCATGTTCTCTATCCTTAAGTGTACCATGAATTAGCCGCTGACTGTCTGTGCCAGGGAAAGCAGCTGACTGACTACTGCCTAGAAGCCACGTGCTGCTGACATGAGGATGTGTGAGGCTGAACAATCCATAATAGTACTTAGAAGCCTGTGCGTTTGTGAGTCCCCAACTTGTTTGCTTTGGATGACTTTGTTGCTGACACTTGGAGCCCTTGAAATGATTCCATAAAGAAGGGTCCACAAAGCCTGCAATTGCAGGTTCACCTGTGTTAAGTCACAATGGTCTTGAGAAGCCCCTTCAGACAGGTTTCCCACAGCCACACTTGTGACTCTTGGCCTTGTGGCCTCTGGTTGTGTCCCTCACTGCTACTGCAGAGGAAAGACTCTTGGAAAGTTTATTTGCCTGTTGTGTCCATGTCAGACACGTCACCACCAAACATTACAGTAACTGCATGAGCTCTTCTGTGCAACTTTTCATGAAAGAAAGGGCTGCAGCCTTATGCAACAGATGGGGGGAGGAGGCTGGCAGACCCCGAAGGCAGGCTTATCCTATAGCAATTCAAAACACTAAACAATGCTGCCACGACTGGACTACAGTGACTCCTGCTTTGAGGATTAGGACTGCTCATGGAAAAATGTGTGTTGTGCTTTGTTTGGAACTCATCCCACATGTTAATGTTGTGATGTATAGCCTCCATCCTCCCTTTAAGTGTGTGGCTGGAGTGGTGAACATGTAGAAATGCTTTATATGGGGGAGGGTTCATGCTTTGTACAGAAAGAGAAGATTTCTAATAATAAACACATTTTGTGTGGGTGTGTGGTGAGTTGTTTGTTTGCTTGGTTGTTCGTGTTTTCTCTAAAGAAATTATTTGTGAAAGATCATAAATATGTGTCCTCAGCGCAGCCTGGTCATCGAATGCTAGAGATAAACTGTCCTGCTGGTAGGACTCAGAGTTAAGCGCCCAGAATTCTCTTTGCCATCACTTTATGCAGCAATGCATGATGCTGTGGGCCAGGCAGCAATGTGCCCCAGAGCACTATAGTTGCAGAAGCAGGGGCTTGCAGAGGATGCCTAGGCTGCAGTCTGCAATCATTGGTGGACTCTTAGAGTCTGAGTCCCTAGCTGGGTGAAGCAGGCTGACTCTTCAACCTCTGCAGCAGCTGCGTGGGCAAGGCCACTTCTCTGTCGCCTGTTTTTGCTTCAGGAACCCTTTCCTCCACTGCTCTGTCTCTTTATTTGCCTCCTGGGATGCCCTTGCGAGCATTTTAAACATGTCGTCATCTCTGGAGCTCTTCTTTTTCCTACGTAGATTGGACAAGTATTTGCTTAACGACAATAGCAGCCCTGTCCTTAGTTGCCATGAGTTGTCAGCTGTTGGGGGGAAGGAGAAAATGAGCTATTGTAAGAATGATGCTTTCATGCCAACTGGAACAAAGAGCTTGGGCTGCTCCCCCCTTCACCCTTTGTTTTAGCTTTCTGGTTCTTCCCAGTCTTAGAGACATTTTCAAAATCTTTTGCCTCTGAAGAATGGGGAGCATCAGTCTACCTTGAGGAGAGGAGTTTAGAAAAACTCAGTGCAAATCATTCTAATGTCTCCATCTGTTCTTACAGTGCTTGTTGTGGCAAGGGAGAAACAATGGTGCATGCAGGGGCAAGGTGGTGTGTGTTTGCATGTTGGTACTGGCTGTCCTTGAGCAGGTATCCCTTTTCCAAAAGGTGTCAGACAAATGGAGCTGTTGCAATGGTGTGCAAAGACACCACTGTCTCTGAATGGTACCATCCGTTATGAGTCACTTTGGGAGAACTGCATGGCTGTGCAATTCTATTCCCTAAATTAGATTTCCTTAAGGTTGCTCTTATTTTCTCATTCCCTTACCTTTCCCAACAACTGCAGTCAGCATGAATTGCACAACAGTTAAGTGACCAAACAGTCCAGAAAGAGGTATGTGCAACCCTAGTCGTGCCTTGAATCATTTATGTTTTTGCAATCTCTGGCTGCTTTTTTTTTTTTTAAATCCTCAGCTGCTTCTTTACCGCTACAGTTAGAGCTTGTGTTTCTGTTCTGTTAATTGGTGTAGTGTGGCAATCTTCAGTTAGGTGACCGTGTAGAGTGGAGGGGAATAGAGAGTGTTAAAAGGAAGATGGTGTAAGCAACCAGATGGTACGTGGCACAACTGAGCAAGTGGTCATTTCCGCTCATCATTAAGGGGAAGCCAGAAAGCCTAGTCTCTACCTGGAGTGAGTGAGAGATACTGCCTTTTGTTAAAAAAGGACGTGGGGATAGTGTAGATAAGTACAGGAACCCTTGTAGGCCACCTGGAATCCAGCTGTCTTAATGATACCACTGGAAGGGCAAGAGGAACTCTGATGCAGTAGAAACATTCCCATCTCCAGCTCTGTTGGTGCATCTTGTTTCATTCATCAGCACATTGTTTCATTCATGGTCCTCAGACCATCTCTTCTCTGGATGAATATACTGAGGTTGAGAGTTTCAATGCTACGTTGGTTTTGTTTGGCTTCCTAATCACCTACAGCAGGGACAGATTTCTTCTGTGACACCCACAAAGTGCTGTGGTGGGTTTTCTTGGAAGTATGTCCCAGCTCAGGGAGCAGTAAGGTTTGAGTTTCTCTGAGCACTTGGGTCAGCTGGGGCTCTGCTCCATCCTGTCAGCCACTTTTGGTGCTATCATTTGGATAACTGCTTTTGTGTATTTGTTCCTCACAGTGGCTGCAGGTCTGATGTATGCTGCTGCCCACCTCTCCCCACAGCAGGAAAACCAAATGCCTGGGCACTGTCCTGGGCAGGGGCATGAGCCATGACTACTTGCCCTGGCAGGATGGGGAATGCAACATAGCAATTGGGAGACCCTCATAAATGGATCTGCAAAAAAAGGTCCCAGCTGCCCATCAGTACTGTCTGTGAGGTGAACTCTGGTTGGGATGATGGTGGCACTGTGACATGCCTGGCAAAAATTACACAAAATTATAAAAATTGCTAACAGGCTATTAGGAAACCCAGGGGGATGTGGGGTGGGACCAGCCTCCTGCTTCACTGGAAGAAAACTGAACTTCCATCTCCCTCATGCACAACTTGTAAGCAGCAGCAAGAAAATTTGAATTTACAAGCAACTTTTTGGGATTTGGGATGCTTGTTATATTTGTTTTGTTGTTGCGGACAATTTTTCTGATCAATGCATGGTAAATTACAGCTACAGATTAAGCCCTAAACATGATATAAAATAGGTCATACAGTCTGCTGATAGAATCCAGGCAGGGGGTTATACTGAGGATTTGTTACAGACTGATCACAGTTTAGACTTCATCCGCTATAGGTTTAGGTCTGATTCCTAAAAGTGTGATTTGTGCATGTGATCTCTTCCCTCCCTGAAGCCTCATCAAATGTATATTTTAGTAAATTGCTTTATGTTTCTAATACTGTTGACTGACCCCTAGTGCTTAATGGAATTTCTTGTAATGGGAGTGTTGGAGCTGCAATGGGATGATGGATAGCATCAAACTATCAAGATGCGTCAAACATGAAGTCAAAATGTGTGCATATATGAGGGACAAATAGCCTCCAGCAATAAAAATAGTTCCCTATTGCCATATGGGTTAGTATATCACAAGAGCATTAATCAATAGGTTTATTCCAGGAATTATTCTAGGGCTGAAGGGCAATCTGATCATCAGCAGAAGGATATTGGTGCTGCCAGAAACGAAGCTGCAAACAGCATAGGAATTTGAAAAAATGCATTTAATGCTGTATTTGTAATAGATTCACATATTTGTGTAACTGCAGGATGAATTAATTATATTCCCACTCCTTACAATACAGGGAAATCTGAGAAGGTAATATTTTCCACTGATGATGATAATAAATGTAATACGTATTAAGTAGTTAAAAATTATCTGAGCCAAAATTCCATAAAAATTGGCAAATGATGTGTGGGCAGTTTTTCCTGAAAACTGGCAAGAAAGTGAACTGAAAGAGTATTGCTGGAAATCTGTATATTTAGCTATCCTTCTAATGCTGCTGCCAAAAGCCAGGAAGTTTTATGCTGGTTTACACAAAAATACGTAAAATGGTGAAACGCTGCAAGAGACTGGAATTATTTCACCACCACCTTTACATTGCTCAATGTAGCTGCTGTGCCAGCCACCCCGTATGGGGGCCAGGAGGCACAGCCACTTTTTCAGCCCCCCTGGGTTCCTCTGGGCCAGGAGTCACCAGTTGTCAGGGGTGTGATTGCCTCTGATCTGCACCACCAGCCCCTGGTGCCTGGGAAATACCTCCTCAACAGCTCTGTTGGTGCTTTTGAGACGTTTCTTTCAGAGTCCTGTGTGAGTTTCTGGTATTTCCAAAACAAGGTGGTTGGGTTTTCTCCCATTGATTGAGAGGGGAAGCTTTCCAAATAAGAAACTTTCAAAATCTTATGTGGAAATACAAAATAAAAGTATCTCATAATACACATATTTAGAGCTATATGTATCTCTAAAATAAAGATATCTTTAAAGATACGTATTTAGAGATGAGACTGAAGCCAAATCTACCTTTTTAGCCCCTGTCCTTTTTCAGCTGGCAGACACTCAGCAAAGCCAGCTGCAGAGATAAGAGTCAGCCTCCCTGCAGCAGGGTGATTAAACCCTCTCGATCTGAACTCCCTCAGACTCCCAGCACTTCTGATCCAGATCTGAGCTTGGTGGCATAAGCCTGTCTCTAGCACTAGTGCAGATAGCTGAACCACTACAGCAATCACAGCTGAGCACTGGAAAATGGAAGAAATGAGTCACATGAGGGAGATGAAAGCCAACGCTAAGTGCTGTGATTATTCTATCAAAATGACTGCTATAAACATGTCTTTAAAAAAAAAAAATAATCCTTAGCTAAACAATACCATCAGGTGATACTAACTGGTGACACTTTCTAATCTGAAACTAGCTGGCTTTGTGTATGCTCTGCTTTGCAGCCAAGTGTCAGGAGCAGAGGGGTAGCTGCACTCACCAGGCTGGAGGCCCACTAGGGTACTAAACACCAGTGCTGGAGAGGGGCTTTGCAGCCCGTGACCAGTTGGTTCACAGAATTATTTGTGCCAGTAGCACCCTGGAAAATGTTTTGCCAGTGCCCCAACAAAGGGCAGGGATTATGCAATGGGAATGGAGCAAGGAGGTGCCAGTTCTTCCTCTTCAGGGTTCTGGGTCATCCCTGCCTGGGGTCAGTGGGGCAAGAACATCGTGCCCCAGAGGAGTCTGGGACCAGACGCGTACCCCTATAAATGGGCTCATCAGAGGCAGTTACATAGGCTGACAAATTATTTGCTGCCAGAGCAGGAGACCTAACCTGTAATCCCAAAGAGGAGATTGTAACGCCACCTCCTGTACTTGTGCTAGCAGCCAGAGGTTCACTGCAGCCTGTAAAACCTGGCCAGAAATCAGAGTGGATTTTGGGGACCTTGTCTGGGATTGTTTCTGTGACATTGCTTGGCGTAGTTGGACCTTACTTGTGTGTCTGTCCACACGCTGCATTTACTTTGAGCTGCACTGTCGATGTAACAGGCAAAGCTGTGCTTGGGTGCATTCAGAAGTCTGCCGTGGTGTGGTTCACAATTACAGCTCCTACAAAACAGGAGAGTCCAATTATTTTAGTGCTTTGATGGGTGGATGAAACGCACTGTTTTGCTGTGGTGATTGCGTTTGCAGCTGCTGTCAGCAGCTCTCCTCGTGCACTTTGCCAGCCTGCTGTTTTCTGGAGCCCCCTTTAGCAGGAAAAGCCACCCTGTCTATAAGCAGAGATACTGGGTCCCTTCCAAAGAATTTAAGAACAGGAGAGGAAGGAGAGCATTTTCTCATACTGCCAACTCTCCTCATGAGATCAGGAGACTTAAATCCTAAAAAGTCCCTTTAAAATGTCAAGATGATGTAAGGTACCTGTGTCCCACCCTTCTTGGGTGTTCTTGGCTCCACTGTCCTTGACCTGCGTAATTTCAGTACTATTTATTTTGAGTAATTTTGGGTTTGCTGCTGCATGTCCCTGTGAATAAGAAACAATGTTTCTATTGGCAGCAGTTAGTTCTCCATCCACCCATATCTCCTAAAGTATGATAAAAGTGCAGAATGAACTCTCAGTCTCTGACCTTTCCGTCGTTGTGTGTGCATTTTGTCACCCAAGTGGACTGAAAGCAACATTTCATTCTTTAAATGTTCATGTGTCCATGCAGATGGAAGAAGTCATAAGATTTGGGTCTAGACTTTGGAGATACCTCAGATTTTAGAGGTAGGTTTTGTTGATGCCACTTGTAAATCCAGTTCCAACTTCTGTGACTTGAGAACTGACTATGAATCACTGGGAGCTCTGCCATGCCTATTTGGGCGTTACAGTTTCATACTCATAATTTCCTGGGTTTAAGATTCAGTTTTTCTATCTGAACCAGCTTTAAGTAGGGAGAAGCAGGTTATTAATAAGGTTAGCTCTCCAGGGATATTTTTTTTTTTTCCTTTGTATGTTTGCATTTCTGGGAACTCCACAGTGCAAAGCTTTGGACCAAAGGTCTTCTCAGGTTTAAAAAGCAAGAAGAGTTCTTACAAGTCTGCTGGAGGCATCTCTTTGGCATCCATAAGCTCTTGGCTGCAATCTTCAAGCCTGCTGGGAAATGAATGAGAGTCCAGTCTTCTGCACACGGTGTCAGAATGCCTGCTAGTTTTAAACTTATATTTTTTTCAAATGGTTAAAATGCTTTCTGTTTAAGAAGAGCGACTCTCCCAAAAGGTATGTCTCCTGAAAATGAGAGGACTGCAGCTCCCATAAGCTTCTCCAAAGCCTGATGGAAGTTCCCTGCTAGATCTGTACACACACCCTGTCAAGTTCTGAGTTATGGAAAGTATCTCTGTTGAATTCAGATTTCATGACCATTTGTTCCTTGCAGAGACTATATTTTGTTTACACTGCACTGAAATGTTGAATCACTGAATTCATAACATATACTGATGCCAGTGGCTGCAAAAGGTAAAAGCTGTCACTTACTAGGAGTGTTAAGAGACACGTTGGATGACTGTGGGATGCCTAGCTTATTTTTGTTCTGCACTGCTACACAGACATGGTTTTTATCTTGCTATATTCCTAGAACCAAAACAAGACCTTCTCTTGCATCTCCCCCACCCACTTCCCCCTTTTTAGCCTAGAAAGGAAAGTGTAATGCTGCTCATGGGGACGCACTGCTCCGTGGTAGCAGGACTTCATGGTGATGGGGACTAAAGGTCCTTCTGTGACTGGGTATCTGCCCCTTGGCATCTTCAGGTTCAACCTCTGCTTTCCTTTTCCTAGATGGGGTGTTTCCACTTTGTGCTGGAGAAGCTACTTCTTGATGCATGACTGTAGCAAGATAATTATCTTCTAATGTGAGATTATTGTTTGTGCTGTGACCAGGGCATAAGTTATTATTATTTCAGAATGGAAAAGTATGTGTAAAGCATATACCTATACAGTATATATAAAAAGTATATACCTGGACAGAAAAGCACTAATTGTTTGCAAGTGAAATGTGTGAGGCTGCAGTGGTTGTTTTGTTGTTGTATGCTCACTTGGGTTTTGTTTCCTTATTTTCCTTCCTCTTAAACAAGCAGCAAGAGACTATATTAGAGAAAATAAACCCCTAAACTTTTTGTCAGGGTCACATAGTGGTTACATGATAAAAAAGGAATGTATATCCTTGAGCAGACCATGACTTACTTGACCTGGTGAAATCTTAGGGCTTGTGATCCCATAAGAATTAGACAAACTGTGGAGTTTGGACTTTTTCCTATGCATCCATGTTATTTTGGTCAGAGGCTCTCTTCACAGCTCTGCTGCTTCTATGTGACCCTGCACAAATCCCTAAACTTGTCAGTTTTTCAGTCTTCTGCTCAGTGAAAGACAGAAAGTCTTGATTTATCCCTGCCTTACAGGGTTAACATGTGGCTTGTTTGCACTGTGCTGTGTGATCCCCTGATGAAAGCTATCATGTAAACCCTGATAATCCAGCATGCCCATGCTGAAAAGCATGCAGTCTGAATACTTAGACATGCTTTCTTCTCACTTTCAGAGAAGACAAGTCTTTCAACATGTTTTGCAGATTCTGATCTTTGACCTTGATACTTACGATGGTTGGAAAGGGGAGGGGGTTGGCAAGCATGTTTCTGGTAGAGATTAACCAGACCAAGACCAGTGGAGCAGCTGGGGGGGATCCCAACTCTTTCCTGTTCAGCACACCTAGCCCAAAAGTAAAGTCTGTGTCATGTCAACGAGGAAAGATCTGCCTCCACTTGGCAAAAAGTCCGTAATACTAAACTTGCTTTCTTGCTGTTCTTTCTCTCAGTATTGCTGGCATTTTCCTCACCTTCCTATGTCAGCTTTCTTCTTCAGGCACCCGGGGGGTCACCACTGTATTCTCTTAACAAACTTGTGATGAGGAATTAATGCTAAAAGTTAGTCTTTTAATAGCACTTAACAGTCCTTCGTTCCCCCCTTGTGAGAGGGGAGAAGATGATGTGGGGAAGTTTTAGGATTATTTGGTTTTACTTTCATTTGCTGAGGTGTAGAAACTACATGAAACAGCCTGGGGTTTTAGTTTCATTTGTTCTGTCCTCTGGTTTTGTCATTTTGGAAATGTAAACAACATTCAAAGTGTCTTGTTGCAACATCTTCCAATAAGACCAATATGAAATTGGCTTGGTTATGTGATTGTTTTAAATCCCCATTGCCCATAATATCAAATCTGATTATGTAACTCAAAGGTATAAATGTAAATCAAGATGCTTTTGATCTCTTTTGTTAACATAGTGGCTTCTGCCATAGAAAAGACTTTAAGACTTGGCCAGCTTTCTGCAATGGTCAGTCTGCATTCCTGCAGCTTGTACCTTAGTACAGTATTTTGAAAGAGGCTGATACCTTTGTGAGACTGGGTGCAGTGCTACAATCATACTTTGCTCCTTGGCTTGACTCAGGACAGGGATAGGATGGAGGGGCAGGGTCCATACCTGCCAGGGTAACTCCTGGATGTGCAGAGAAATGCTCACTCAACATACTGTGAATGATTCACACCTACGTTCCTAAAACGTTCTTTCATAGAGAGGTTTGGCATATGTCTGAGTAATTTCCTGAACAAAGCCCCTTATTTGTAAATCTGATACATTTACTATATACCAATATGCTAATAACCAAGTGACAGATCTCACAGTTAATGCCAGCACGTGACTAGCCTCCTTCAGACTAGAATAAGTAATTCCATGATCTTGGAGTGCAACTATAAGAAAGAGATTCTGAAATACTAAGTAGTTGAGGGGATTAGCAAAAAATGTGAACGTTTGTCTTTCAAGTTAATAGCCTGTTTGGATGCTGTCATTTTGCCCTCAGGACCCTGTAGGTTGGCATCAAGGCTGTCTCTGAGCATGTTGAGAGAAGTTAAAAGGATTATTAATATGGGCCACGTTCCACTGATGTGCAACTTCGAGGTGCTGAGGACGCCCTTGTTAAAATCTTGGTAGATCATCACAAGCATCTTCTATGCTTTTGGCCTGAGGAAGGTGTTCCTTCATGAGCTGCATTAGTCAGGAAAAAAGGGGAAGGTTTCAAAACAAAGCCAAAGTTCAAACTCAGGAAAAAAAAATTTGCCATTTTAAAGTAGCATATGGTTGTGGGGCATGTAGTTGCAGGCATGTGCAAAGCCACAGAAGTCGTGAGGAAGGTGTAAGGCTTGCTGAGAAGGGAGTTCTTGAGCTTTCTTCATGGTCTGACAAGTACTAACTCCTCCTTAAAAACTTGCACTTTGCCAGGAAGTTTTCCAGTTCAAGCAGACATGTTCCTAGCAATGAGAAAAAACAACTTACTGAACTTTGATTAACTTGCAGAAAATATCTGAATTTTTACTGTAAAAACCTTTTCACCATGCAAGCGAACAGAACGCGTAGAGCTGTATGACTAATGGCAAATACTTTAGAGCAAAATGAAGTCATAAAGTCAAAGTCTGTTCCTTAGCACCTGGCCTGCCCAGAAGGCTGTTCAGGGGGCATCCTCTTTGGTTGGCCTCTTGCAGCTGCATGAGGAACATGTTGAGAAGTATTCATATAACACATACCTTGCTCTTCAGTGGGGAATCTCAACAGCTGGGTGGACACATCAGGAGCAGCATCCTCTGCAGTCTTACCCTCCGAAGTCCCTGTCCTTTAAACACTGGTTACATACAGATGAATGTTAATTCTCTGGAAAGGGAACAGATAGGTAGCAATTTAAAAACAATGTAGGAACAAAAAGAAAGAGAATTCCTGTTACACTAAAACGTATATCTGTTGTGCATTTACTTTGAACAAGAATGCTGGAAGCTGATTTAATTAAGTGAGTGTGCTTTAAATTCCTTTCTGCTTTCAATCCCAGCTCTGGTTGTACAGATAGAAAGTCCAAAGAAAATGTAATTATAGTACACAGTTAGCTTTTCTCCCCACCTCAAAGCTTAGAATCTGGTCCTTTTTACAGTTTGTAAAAATCCATAATGTTGTCAGGCTTGGTGAAGCAATACTAACTTCTGTGTAGCTGAGGACCTTCATTCCCCTCTGTGTTCTTCATGGGAGGCAATTCCTCACCACTGTAAAGACTCAAGCGGTCCCCGGAGTGGTCACCAATTCCGGCAGGGGTTTGTAGCCTGAATATTGGTGCGGGTTTTATGCCTAAACTTCCTGATAAGCGGGACAGCAGCTGAACCTGCTGGTCTGCTCTGGCACTGGTGATAGACCTGCTTTGAGCAGAAGGTTGGGCTGATCCCTGCTGCCCCATGTTTTCTGGTACTTTGTCGTAGTTCATGGAGGCGATGAGGTTCAGTACCATGCAAATTCAAGCAGGCAGGCAAAGTGCAGAAACAAAATTAATAATTACAATCGCATTAGTCCACAAAGGGGTGTTGAGGGATGGTAGCTGGGTTCACATGCCTGTACATATGCTAGGTTTTGCCTACTCCTACTGTATTAAGCTAGAAGTGAAAAAATGTAATTCTCCTTCCCAGGAGAGATCCAGCCCGCTTGAAATGTTTATAGCAGTTAAAGTTTTTCTTGTTCAGAACAGGCCAAAAAGATTGGTGTGCTTTGGATGAGTGTGTGTCTATTCATATTTCAAAAAATGCCTGCATCTTAAATTACCTTCTGCAGATTGCTATGAAGAGTGAAGTGTCAGGGAAGTGTCAGGATTTTATACATTTGTAAAATAATACATCATGATGATATTGTGTTTGTCATCTGATTTTAAAAAAAATAGCACAAACAGAGGAGAAAATGTTTCCTATTTTAAATCTGTCCGACTACTCTCTCTGTGAACATTTTATTAATCCAGTTGGCCTGCAGTAAATCTGGGAGGGATTCGTTGGACAAAACACCTAGTGTATTTTGTACAATTTTAGCTGAAAATACGTGATCTTTTGAACTATCAACTTTGAAAGGATGTTCACTGGATAAATTCAACAAAATTTTAAGTGCACGTTCAGGCGGTGTTAAGAGAAGTCTGAAAAGAACACTATTTGCTGTTAAGAGAAGACTTTCATACGGGTAAGAAATTATTTGGGGTTGATATTGAATCGGTAATTATTTCTGGAGGGCAAATAAAATGGGGAAAAAATAAATTCTGCCCCGTAGCTTACATTGCTGCATAGAGCAGCACAGAGAAGAGAAACTACAAAACTTACTCAGGACTCCCTTGTTCTCTCTGATGCGTTTGCAGGGGGACTCGGGGGTTTAGCATCTATCTCTTAAAAGCTTGGTCATCTCCCTCGTTTTCTTTCCTATGGGGCCTTCAGGTGGACATAATGCTGTGCTCCCAACCACTGTCCTGCACCCCGCTAATAACATCCTGGGGCAGGTAAGAGCTCTTATGTGTGGGAAGCAGCACTGTATTTGCAGCTTTCCAGCCGGAAGAAACAGCATGTTGATGGCAGCAGCAGCCATGTCCCCAGCAGAATTGCTGGCTGCAACCCACCACCTTGGCAGGGGAGGAAGCCACAGCCCAGCCAAGCCCGATGGAAGGGAAGTGTCCGGCCCACGGGGAGGGAGAGCAGTGGTGTGCTGGGGTGGCAGGAAGGTCTGCTGCAAGGAGGACCTGTCCAAACAAGATGGTGTCCCACAAGAAATCTAGGGTTCAGGGAGCACCAGTCTGTCCCCTGGGGCCTTGTTGAGACAGTCAAACAGGGGTATGCTGGAGCAGAGCTAAGCTCAACAGCACACAGCTGTTTTACCATCGTAGGAAGTCTAACTCACAAAGAGGAATTTTTTCCTTGTTGATTTGTATGATTTTCTTTGGAGCGGGATGGTCCTTTGGGCTCTCTGTTTTTTCACTCATCTGTAAAAAAGCCCCATTTTGGGACATCCCAATTTTTCCAGCCAAGAAGAGCTGGATTCTGCTCTTGGCTTGCTCTGAAGTGGTTGCTCAAGAGCAAAATGAAGCATTCCTGTCAAGAATTGGATGCATAACATCCAATGCGCTCCTGGGGTCAGAGAAATAGGTCTTAGGCTTGAAGAGAAATCCTCCGCATGGCAGTACATTACGTCAATACAGAAATGGACTGTCCAATTTTGCATTCCAATATGAAACACAGCAGCCAGGTGATATGTCCAGCAATATGCAAGTTTAATAAACTTCCTGTTTGACTTGTGGACAGGATAAATAGTTCCATGATGTCTGCTTAACAAAGCCAAATTGCGCACCTCTATATTGCAGCTAGAACTGCTACAGTTAATGGACTATCAACGTTTCCCATCTGGATGGATGATTTAGCTGCTTTGCATCACATCAGGGCTAACTTGGCATTTGACTTACCCAATGCTGCTACAAGATTTTTGCTTTTACTGAGTATAATTTGCATCCACTGGCTATGTCATTCTTGGGCTTGAAAAAGGAGTTTCAAGCAGCATTCGAGTAGAAGGAAAATGAATATTTAAGCACATGATTTTGCAAATCCCTGGAGAATGAGAAGAAACTTAGAGGCAGACACACAGAGTCTGGAGATGGCAAACATTCCCCTCTCCTTGCTTTTAGTTTTAAAGGTCCATGGGATTGAACTATTAGTCATTAGTGTCTGCCCCCCCAGCTCTCTGTTTCTGTACCGGACGCGCAGTGTTTGTATAGAAAGCAAACTTATTGCACTGTGTAATAAGATTTGAATGCAAACATTTAATTAACATTATCTGTTCAGAAGCATTGTTTAAACAAAAGTTAACCTTCCTGTGCCAAAGCTGAACAAAACTTTGAAACGGAAGGTTTTTGTTCCTCTGACCAGTGTCATGGATTGATGTGCTGTTGATACAACCGCTTTCTCAGATTTCACGTATGGAAATCTATGATGGAGTAGTAACTTCATTAATTTGGCCCATACTGATTCAGTTGAATACTAATATTTTGACCTTATTCCCTAGGAAATATTCTTCCTGCTGTACAAACTTGGAAAGCGTAGCTATCCCTGCGGTGTGAGCCACATTTATGACAAGCTTTCAGAAAGATAATATTTCACACGTAAATACATGACTGTTGCTTCTTAACACTTTTTGTATTATCAGAAAGAGGTATGGGTCCTCATTGTCCTGTGTTTTTTGAGTGTTCCTTTCTTTTTCTTTTTTTTTAGGACGCTGAGATTTCCATTTCTGCAAACCCTGTAACTCAGGAGGGACAAGGATGTGGGTCCTGTGTGCAGCTGGCCTCACCTAGGCTGACACCAAGTTTTGAACCTTGAGCCACAACACAGAGGATAAGGATGCATGTCTACAATGGTATTTAAGCAACCAACTCCTTTAGTGCCTTTGTATCTCTACAGCCCTGTAGTGGATGCACCAGCCTCCATCAAGTAGGTATGTAGAGAAGCTGGACATTGGTTATATATTGACCCCCATAACTCAGTAATCACTGAGGTGGAATCTGCCTGGTTATCTCAAGAATGAGGTGGAAACTGGGCTAAAAATTATGTTCTGTGAAAATATAATACAAATTCCTAACCCAGTTTTCAGTCAGGAGAGCATGTTATTGTTGAATAATTGATACCATTTCATGAAAGCTTATTTTCTGTGCCTTAAGGGAAATTAAATGAACTTCTATTTTAAAACACTGCTCTTTCCTGTCAATGATGAAGCAATAACAATTACAGAACATGGGATTTTCTGGGAGTGTTGGTTGTTTGTTCTCATTGATATTAATTTTGCTGCCTCTATTTGAATCTTATCTATAGTACTCCCTGAGGCATCCCACTAGAGACCTAACTGATTTCACTGGTGACTCCAAGCTGGTGTGTACTTGTTGCCCACTCAGGCAAGAAGAAAGGCATGTCTCATAGCTGCAGGAGTTGGTGCTAGAGGTTCCATGGCCCCAGTGAATAGGGCTGTACATGACAGTAGCTGAGGTTTGTGGTATGCTCTACCCATGGGCTGTTGCTGACATCCAGTTGAGCTTGTTTCTCTACATAGAGAACTGCTTCTGTCACTAACCAGCCCAGAAACCAAAATGTTCACAAGTGCTGCAAATCCATTGTTTAGTCCTTGCCTTTCCATGCTCATTACAGCTCAGCAAATGCAGAGATTTGAATCTAACATGACAAGAAGTGTCAGAATCGGGGATTAATTTTCTGAGAAATAATTTCCATGAAGGGATGCTGCCAGGCAGCTTGACTCTGCATTCCTTCGACACCCCAGATTCCCACAAACTGCAAGGAGAAGACTGTGTGGGCAAGGAATGTGGCATGAGCTTGTAATCTTTTCAGTTAGACAGAGATATCTTAGCATATAAGTGGGATGCTCTCAAGAGTCTGCTGTGCCAAAAAGGCGACCCTTCTAGGACTGGGACCATTTATAGAATGCTGATTTTTAGTGCAGAGCATGTTTTAAAAACTGACTTCTATAAATGTTAAATACCAGGTCAATTAAGCTTGACAGTGCTGACAGACTCTTAATTAAATCAGTGTGAACAATATCAGTCTTGCATAACTCTGTTTCCATCAAAAGCATCAGAAATTGTGATTTTTTTTCTTTGTCCCTTGTAAGAGATGAAGTTCTGACAGCTTGTTCCCGTTTCCAGTCCTGCTGGTTCATTAATTTGTGTCCATAATTCTGGGCTTTCTACTCCACTCCCATCTCCCTTTGGTTCTCTGTTTTGCTTCCTTAGCGTTGACATTTTGGCTCATTCCCTACAATGTTATATGCTGCCTACAAAGAGTTCAAGCGTGCCTTTCCTGTAACCCTTCTGTCCCTCCATTCAATGTTGAAGCTGCAGTCCTTCAACAAGGATGGATCTTGCAAAACACTAACTACCAAGAGCTTGTATTTTGCTGTTCAGCACTTCGGTTTTTTTGGAGACCAAGTCCGTAGGCAAAACTGTCAGTGGAAATTCAGTATGCAAATGGATTGCTGAGCCAGGGCCGTTCCGGGACGTTGATAATCCTCGTGAGTTCTGTGAAAAGGGTGTCGATTAATTACTGGGTATGTAAGAGTTAAAGGTAATGTAATGTCTGGTCTTGCTGTCGGTCTCCTACCTGTCTGCCCATGCACAAGGGGGACCGCTCGCATGCCAGCCTTTGACTCATGCAGCAAGACAAGGGCAGCCACACGTGCGAAAGAACACAAGCTAAGGCAAAGTCCTCTGGTTTCTGCACAGGTGAGGGGTAAAAATCCTGGCAGGCCCCCTGGTAGTAGCTCGCTTCCTTCTCTGGTTTCAATTTGTGCAATTCTATTCATACCTATGTAGCTGTTATGTGAGGTGAGGGCAGGAAATGCTTGTGGGATTCTTGCAACTTCAGCCTGCTGGGCTCCTCCCCAGGGGACCACAGCTTCTGGTTGTCCCCTTTGTCCCCTCCTGATAGTCAGATGACTGGGATCACCTTCTTTGTCAGCAGGGAGCGGACAGCAGGAATCTGGCTTCATCTGGCCTGATGCCGCCCATGGGTTCCTCCAGCAAAAGGAAATTCCCAGCTGTTCCCGAGGACAGCTTGAAGTCTTCTCTTTTTCTGGAAATGTTGCAAGGGGAACTTAACCTGGACGTGACAGCTAGGGCCTGGCATGAAGTCTCCTCTTGAACTCAAGAAATAGTTTTGCCTGTCTCTCCCTAAATATTTTTGGCTGTGCCTGGTTAAAAGCTTTATGTAATTTCACAAAACTACTCACGCATCCAGCACTGCAAAACAGATAAACAGAGAGAGGAGCTGAGTGTGTATAACAAGCTGAAATACAACCAAAAAATACTTAAAGCCAGTGATCAACTTGGTAGCATGCAGGGACCACCAGGGGTTGTCACAAGAGCTGACTTGACTTCTGCTCTCTCTCTTTCCTGTCTTCTTATCCGATTTACATCCTTGGTCTCCAAGTTAATCATTCTATGATGACTTAGACTTGTTCAAACCTTCAGCTCTTGTGAGTAAACATTGTTAACCATCTTCAGAGAGAATATGTATCGAGTTCTCAGGGTCTTGAAAGTGCCACCATATCCTGAAATCCCTTTTCTTAGACGGTAGTTCATCTTCTTGTCTGTTCTCCATTTGATTTTATTTGTGTTCAGAATCAGACCGCATGATGTAGAATGCAAATAAAGAGGTTTTGTAGAAGACTACTAGAAGATTGTAATCTTCTGGTCTTATCTCTCATTCCAGACATATCCCAAAATGACTCGTTCTTTCTTCTCTTTTTATTTCACAATGTAAGCATTTCACAGAGGTGACATCTTTCAGTGCTTTAGCATTTCATCTCCCTGTGTCTTCGCATTTTTTTCCACTTTCTCATCTGCATGTTACCAACTTAATTAAACTGCACAATTATTTTAAAAATACAAACTCTAACAAAGACTAACGAGGATGTTTCTTGGCAGTTGGTCATTGTTTTGCCTTGGGCCCAGAGCTTCACTTGCCACTCTCCACTGGGTGCTGAACCCATGCTTGTGTTTAAAGATAAGTGCTCCAAGCATGATTATATTACAGTTTCTGTGTATGCTTTCAGGAGGGTTTAATGTTGTATAATCAACCCATTATAACCACATTTCCAGACAATAGCAGGCTGCAGAATACAGTGCAATAAAATGTTAGCAAATCTTGTTCATGTTCATTCTCTGTCATTATATTTAGGTTCTGATGAACTGGTTTAAGAGCACACAGGGGAAAAAAACCCAACAAATATAATCTCGAAGCAATGTCTGCAAATGTAACCAGTTTTCTTAGTCCATAAGCAAAGACGACATGACCTCTAGCCCAGGTACGTGATATTTTTCCACCTGAGTCTGTCTGCCAAAGCAGCATAAGCTTAAGTAAGACCTTGTTTATCTAATCATGCAGGTTGACTAATCGTGTTGATTTGACTGGACCACTGCTTTCAATAAAGGCACTCAAGAATAACCGCAGCAGCTATCATCTTTCTCTATGGGATTTCAGGTAAATTTCTGCAGCTCAGTGTGTCTTGCAAGTATGAGCAAGCAGAGTCTGTTGAAAGCAGAGGAAGCTTCCCATTCATATTGTTGTCTTATGACCTGTTTTCCACAAGCAATACCACAATGCTAATTACTTTTGTAGCAGAACAATTTGTCATGTTTTACTTATTTCTTCTATAAGAATAGTTAGTAGTTGAAAGAGTAAAATTCCATTCAAGGTTGAGGATAGGTGATTTTGCCTCAGTTTCCTGTCTTGTTAAAGGTATAGCTGGTGTTTAAAGAGTTGGTAAGTCATGTTGCTTGAAAGACCTGTTCCTTTGAATTCCTGCAAGTAAATATCTTTAATTTCTCAGTGCCATGTATCAGCAAAATCCTGAAACCATGCTGAAGGCATGTTATTGCCACATAAGTCCATGGGTCAGAACCATCTTTTGCAAGACTAGAAAGGACCTGGTCTTGTCTCAAATTGTACTCCTGGTTCCTAGAAATACTCTTGCTAAAAGATAAGCAAAATGATGTAATAATGGATGTCCACTGGGTATTCTGGATTGAATGAAATCCTCCTTGTGTACCATGGGAATGGTCATAGAACAAAAATTCCAGATGGGCTAATCATAACAGAAACATTTACTAAGATGGGACATCTGTGAGAACAAGTATGGAGCAAATGCTAAAAAGAAAAGGTGTTTTCATCCTGACTGGGGAAGGCTCTTACTTCAGAGTGGCCATGGCCCCTTATTGAGACAAAATGCCCTCTTCATTTGGCCAGCATTAATTAATGACAGCCAGTCCACTCCTGGACTTGAAGGTGAGGTCTTGAAGCTACCTATTGAGTGGGAGGAGGCATCAGTTGGGAAGCCGTGTCCCTGGAGAAGGGCATCATGGAAATCCTTGGTGCCTTGATGAGGCTTTAGAGTGGTGTCCCCTGCTTGTATTCATTGCTGTTTAAATTTATTTTGTAAAGAATAGAGCCAACCTTGTGTTTGCTCTATATGCCATCTACAGGAATTGGGATGATAAAGACTTTTCCTCCTGCTGAAGCTGTCTTCATGCTTTGCATTTAATGTAAACAATGTGTTTAGAAATATATTGTCTGTGGCAGATCTGACATCACGACCAAATTCTTTAAAATAAAATGTTTAGGGGGAATCGTGTCAGCTGCCTAGCACTGAAATGTATGGAATGGAATTAAGCAAACCTTTTCTTAATTAAAAAATGAAAATGGATTCTGAACTTTATCTAAGGGTCACTTTGGGATGATTTCTAGACAGAAAAAAATCTTGGCTTTCTGGCAGGACAGCTGTGAGGGAGTGTTCTATTCATTAGAACACAATTTGTCCAAGAAAATACGTTCCAAGTCCTAATCAATTTAGATGAAAACTTGCTGGACAGGGTTCAAGCAGGCCAGTAATGGAGTCTTATAAAGCCAAACCCACATGTCTCAGTGGGCAAGAGGCAAGATAATCTTAGCTTACAATGGAATGTTTAAATTTATACAGCTAAGACACTGACATAGGCACAAGGATTGTTTCTTTTGTGTTGTGTTTTTTAACCAGAAACGTGAAGAATTAGAATTTTTGAAGAGAGAGAATGTCCCTTTAAGTTATAATCACTCATGGTGAATGGACTGTGGCCAGATTCATCCTTGCTTTAGCGTCTATAGAAAGATTTTTGGAAAAGACCAGCTTCCAAAGCACTAGAAACGTAGGTGTGCCTCCAAATGAAGTTCCTTGGCATCACAGGCTCTTGCAGAGTTTTATAATTCCCAGCTGTATAAGGATTTTTTTTAATGAACTGCTTCAGCAGTGGAAATTCAGCAGTTTGGAGAAGCAGTTGCACAGTTAGCCCTTGGAAAGGTGACACCATGCACAGCATTGTTCAGCCCTTAAATGCATGCTCTTTATGATGACACATTGCTGCTGAGCACAGAAAAACACAGGATAACACACCCCCAGCCTTCCTGCTGTTAATGGTAACTATTTTAGGGTTTGCTTTGTTGTCATTCAGATAGTTTCTCCATTATTGCAGCTATTTTTTCAGGCTGCAAAATTATACTGAAATAAATTTCGAACAATGCATTTGTAGAGCCACACTAAAAATTCCCATAAAGATGAGATGCGAGATAAGCTGAGCAATCTTTAACCTGGGGAATATTTCATTTCTTAACCTGAAATGGTTTTCTAACTTGCAAAGTCTTAGCCAAAGTTAATCTCCACCACAAACATGAATCAAGTGTATCTTTTGCAGTAGCTGTAATTGCTTGGTAGAAAGCCACAGCAAGGCCGTCTCTTAAGTGCCAGTTTACATCCACTAGTGGATCTGCTGCTCTCCTGCATCCATCACTGGGAAGTCACAAACACACCATTCTCCCACCTCATCCTTCTCTTCTAGCATTTGAAGGCCTTCACTGCCTTCAGGGATAAAAAAAAGGAAAACTCTTTCTAGCTGCAACTGTCCCTGTCTACGCCATACAGTGGTCCCTCAGTCCCTAACTTGTTACTTACCAGTCCTCTCCAGTCCAGGGACCAAGACCTGAGTCAAGAGCTGTCTTTTCTCATTGCAGCTCCTGTAGTTTAAGGTACAATGAAACACCCCCTCTGCCGGTCCTCTTTTCTCCAACAGCGCTGTGCACACCACCACCCGTGCACCTGCATCCACTCTCTTGACTGGAAAGGGGATTTACCCACATGACCAGGGCTGGACTGAAAGCAAAGCAGAGTACAGTATTGTTAAGCAACTTGTGGTTAAAGTCACAAACTCTGGAGACTCCTTGACTACTGTAAACACCAGCGGTTCGTTGTCCCACAATCTCTTCCTTCCTTCACACCCTGCTCTGCCAAGTCGGCCACCTGAGACTCTGCTCATTGCTCTTGTTTTCCCTGGCTCTTCTCACTTGTTTACTTAAAAATCTCTTTCTCTCCTCTGCCCCTCATTTGAATTTCTTGCAGGAGGGTCTTATAAGGACACCTACTTTAATCAGAATTTCCTGTGAAATACGCAGCTTTTTTTTGTTTTTTGCATGTTTTGAAATAAAAATGTAATCATTTCTTATATGCCCCTTGCCCACAAACTCTTGCTGTAAAACAAACCCTTTTCTTACAGAAAGTGATGGTTTTAAAGCCCCGGTTTAAAAGGCAAAGTCTGTACAGTGGAGGAGGGGTACTTTGGATGCAGCAGGACAGCCTGTCACCCAGGGGACAGCAGCCGGCCTGCTGCTGAAGCTGACCGCATATTTTCATTTTCAAAAAGCACTCAAGACTAAAACCACCTGTGAGCAAGTCTAGCCTCTCTGGCTGATTTAGTAGGGCCTAGTGCAGAGTGTCCTGTCAAAAGGCACGCTTATTTTCACAAGGCAAATGAATCAGTTTTTATGTGGCAGGTCTACAGCTCATTGGGATGAACTCATTAAAACTTAGTAAAACAAACTGCAAGCGAGAGGTGCAATATTTCATTATTCAAACCCGGAGAATAGACAGGCGTCCTATGGAAAAGTGAGTCATGTTCTCTGTGGTACATTCTGTTCATTCTGTTATAATAAACATGAGTGTTTGTTTTCTGAGCCCGTTAGCATCCAGCTATAAACTTGATTAGGAGGATGAGTTCCTCAGCCTGCTGCTGGGTTAGCGTGTGCACTGCTGTTTGGTTGCTCTGTTGTATAACAGCGCCAGTCATGTCAGACTGCCATTCCAAAAGGAAATAACAGCACTCTCCTCATTTCTTTCAAATCCATCCCAAATTTCTATTAAAGACATCAAAGCAATGACTCTAATACTTTCCATGCTTTCCAAATGACTCATCTTTTAAAGAAACTGCTAGGAACTAAGGCACCACGAGGGTTTCTTAATTTCGGGATTTGATACTTAAGAATCTCATGGAAAAAAGTCAAAACAAGAAGCCACAAAGCCACCCTCTCATGAAACCCTTTTCCATATTTTATATATTAGTGTTAATTTCTGTGCTACTAGTTTGAGCTGGTTTTACAAGCTACAAGCCGGAAAATAAAACGGGTCATTAATCCAGCTTTGTGATTGCAGAAGGTAAATTAGCTGATCAAATGTATTTATTGCTACTGTTGTTGGAAGATGATGGCTTCAAATAGGATGGTGGTTGGCTATAGCTGGAACTAGTAGTGAAATAAAGGATTGTCTACTGCAGACAAAGGGACTTCTGGGAAAGAAATTTTTATGAAGCATAAATAGCATTTTGGAAATCTGACTCTTGCCCAGTTTATAAGAATGGGCAAGATCTTCAAATTTCTAAATGCTTGCTGCGTTTCTAGTGACTGTAGATGGGGTGGGAGGGACTTCAGCGGGAAGAGAGTTGGAGATCAGCCACGGATTAGAAACTTGTTGGGTTATAGTTTGAAGTGTTTCATCTATTTTCATAGAATCACTTGCATATTAGTTATTTATCTAGCTCAGTGCTCTAGGAAGTGAGGTTACTCTCCTGCAATATCTGAAAGGAAGGGCTGAGAATGATGAGTATCCACTCTCTGGCTCTGACAGGTAGGCATTCCCAGCTTCTGGGGTGCATGACAGTATCCTTAAGACTGCTCATTTTGCTGACTTTTCTCTTCCCCCTTTATCCATGCGTCAGAGGGGCAGTGGCACGCGGTTGCAGACTCTCTGTAGTGCAAGATGGAGCATGCACTGAAAAGCTGTGGAGTAACAGCATGAGACTGCAGGTAAAATTGCTACTTTACTCCTCAAACCAAACTTACCTTGGGCCTAGGAAATAAGAAGTCTTTTGTCTTTTTACTATGATAAATGTCTGGTGATAGTTTTGGGGGTACTTTCTGTCCCTGATAATTTTTAAAAGTAAATTTATCTTCAAGGTATTTAATTACTCCAATTTACTTATTATCCATTAATCTTTTTAAGTCCTATATTGCAGGCATTTTTAGCAGTCAAGGAAAACCCTGTATTGTCCTTCCTCAAAGCCTCCTCATGCCATTCTTTGCTGAACTGAAGAAATGCTTCAGACCCATGTCAGATGTTTTCAACATGCAGCTGCGTGGACAAGCCAGCCCCAGGAGCCAGTCCAACTCCAGGTTCCTACCAGCAAGATATCTCCCATCACTCAGTGAAGCAGCAGCCCAAGGTTGTCCTCAGGCGAAGGTAAGCGCCTCAGCTTACCCTGTGAGTCATGCATCACGGGAGGGCATCTCTTAACCATAAATGGGATGTTTAATAAACCTGAGGTTTTTTTAATATTTAGATGTTCACTGCTATTCACAAAAAATGAAGTGCAGTCCAGCATGATCAGCCACACACTGGGAAAAAAGTGCATACTATTGAAACCTTGTATTTGAGCATGGCCAGGATCTCGCAGTGGGTTCTCTGGCAGGAATTGAATGGTTGGCATCATCTTTTTCTAGGTAAAATACAAGTTTATCTAGTAATAGAGTGTTGAATTCAGAGCAGGCTGAAGTCTTGTAACACCCCCTGCATGCACATGCCTGTGTTGCCAGTGGAAATACCATATTTAAGAAATGGAGAATGACCCGATTTCTGCTATTTATCACTTCCTTTTCCCTACCAGTAATTGTTTAATTGTCTTCTTCCCATCGTGGATATTGTGACCCAGAGGACACATGGTTAAAGTGATTTGCTTTAAGGGATACTGTATGTGGGTAGGTGCTTAGACCGAAACAGGGGATGTTGGGAGCTGCAGGTCCTGGTCTTTGCTGTGCTGGCTCCTGGTGAGGGATGGATGTGTAAAGCTGTTTGGTATATGCTGCTGCAAGAAAAACATGTGCAAGTATGATGTGATATCTGTGGGTGCAGGAGCATCTTGGGAACTCCAACAGTATCGTTCTAGTGAAGAAGCTTTTAGTTGCTTCTCAACTCAGTTTGTTTATCTATAAAATGGGAATAGGGAACTTCCTAGAGAACCCAGAGCTAAATTTGAAATTTTTCATAGCTTTTGCATACCCTTGAGAAGAGTATAAGCTGCAAATCTCTGAAGCTGCATACCAACATTTCTGTGGTTTAAGCATCAGGGGAGCCCCCTTTCCAAAGGCGCTGCTGTATTCTCTTGGCTATATGTTTTGTGGCAAGCCTGGATTCAGCCCTTGGCATGAAAAGTCTCAGCACCTAGACCCCATGACCCCTTTCTGTGTGCAGACCCAGTATTTTTTTCCCTGTGGAGCCTGTCCTTCTGGGGGCTGCAGGTTTGCTGTTGCAGGAGCTAGGCAGGTACCTGTCACCTGCTTTTGAGATGCAGAAAGCAGAATCTAGCAGATCTGGACTCCATGATCTGCCAGGAGGCAGGTAATGGTCCCCTCCCAGCATGGGCACTGCCCTTACCCGGGGCACAGCCACTCTCTGCACACAAGGCCATTCACCACTGGGGCTGCGGGCATGCACAGCGCCTCCCAAACCAGCTGGAAGGTCAGTTGGGTCACCTTGAGCCTCACGGGCCCTGATGCTTTACCATTGACTCCTGGGAGGCTGTGACATTTGAGCTTACACTGGCTGCCCTCAGCACAGGGAGGTCAAACAAATTGAATTACTCTTCAAATTAGCTGGATATAGCTTTGATCGCTGTCCATGTGAGACCTTGTGTGTTTTAGCTGGAAAAATGCACGCCACGTTCCAGCCACCTCCTCCAGCCAGGGGAGCAGTGATGCCACTGGCAAACGCGTGCACTCACAGAGCATTACTTAGCTGGAAAATTATCGCTGAAGCGTGTCCTCTATCGAGAACGATCTCGGCTTCACTGGGCCTATCTCTTACAGATGTTAATTCCTTACTATTATCTTTACAAGTTCCAACAGAATAGTAAGCTGCAGTAAAGAGGGGATATGTTCAATTTAAGCAATGAGATTACTATGCTCTGAATAAAGCCACTTTTATTAATAATTACCTCTCTGCCGTGACTTTAAATTCAAACAGCTGGACAGCCTCTGCTCTTTATTAATTTCCTTGGATCCTTTGGCATGAAGCCCTCAATTCCTGTGATGTAATGGTATAAAAAGTTGGCTCCTGTCTGAGCTTCCACCCACAAGTTCTAAATTTGGAGCATGGCAAATTTTTGCAGATTCCAGAGACAGGCTATGCTCAAGACGTGCTGATGCCTTTGGTCCCATCCTATTGCACCAAACAACAAAATTGTGTGCTTTTTATAACTGGGATCATAAATATGACTCAGATGCACATGTTGTCTATGTAAGCACTTGGGGTTGGCTATCACTTTATGGCACTTGGGAAGAAGCCAAGCCAAATAAAAATTGTTTTGAGTAAATATTACATTTCTAGAGCATGAATAACTTTTCTCTGCAGCCAACGTGTCACTAATGGGAATAAGGAAGAAGACGGGGTGGGGGGAAAGCAGTAACTAAATCATCCCACTAAACACAGACAGTCTGCAGCAAGACCTGTTGTTTCGACTCGTCTAGGGTGTAATATCCCAGATAATTCCTAGCAGGTCTCAGCAAGGCCACAAGCGATGGAAATAAAAATAGCTGTGTAGCTCAGCACCATCCTGCTGCACAGCTCTCTTGGGTGGGATCTCCACCAGTGGTATGTAAAACAGGTGACCAAAGAACCAAGTGTCCTTCTCTTCCCAACTCCCAAACGTGCAGAGGCTCAAGCATGTGGATTTCTCCACAGAGATCAGTGTTACTTCTCACGTGCTCAATGCTAAGCATGTGCATATGTCTGTTCAGGATCGGGGCCAAAAGGAAGGATGAGTTTTTCATCCCATGACTTTGGGACCCTGGGGGATGTCTGCATCGCAGAACAAGGGGAAACAACAAATGAGCCCACATGCAGCTTTGTGCTGCTGCACCAGAAGGTGAAACGGGTTATTGGCAGCTCTCTGGGGCAGCATGTACCACTGCAGGGCTGGTCAGCATGGCTGCCAGTTGATGTCTCAGCCTCCCCACACCAACCAAAATACCCAGTTACTCCTGCCCTGGAGCAGTGGGGCAGTGAGCAGCATATAAAGTGCTTCATCTACCTGAAATGCAAAGGGATAAGAGCAATGCGCTTTCTGTAAGAAATTATCAGGAAACATTCCCTGATAAAAGGAATCTTCAAGTCTCCCCAAAATAATAGCTAGATAGAAATAACAAGTGAGAGTCTAGCTTTGAAAACCATTAGTGGCTTCCCATTTTCCTGATGGGCATGTAATCCCAAGCATTGTACATTCCTTCATGTTGCATCTGTGAGCTTTTGCATATCAGATAAGCACTTTCCTGAACTTTGCCGACTTTTCCTTTTTCATAGGCTTCTTTGGCATAGCAGGAAGAAAACCTGGCTTTAGAAGAGGCATTCAGACAGGAAGCAGCAATGTTCCAGGAGGATTTCTGAGTGAAACAGAAGAGCAACTGGCTTCTCGAAGTGGGTATTTCAGAGATCCCTGAATCATGCTGCTGCACAGTTGGAGCAGGTGAGTGGGGAGGTGTGGAGAGCACTCCACATTCTCATGTCCCAGCCGTCACTATCAGCAGCATTTGGAGAGCTTTTCTCTGGCAGTTGACTGGGCTGGGGCTTGCAGATAAAATGTTTTAAGGGCTGTGAGCCCTGCAATAACAACCACAGCCTTGACGTCAGCAGACCTCTACCTCCAGGGACTAGTGCTGAGAAATCAATGCCTGTTTGCCCAGCTAAGGCAGCTTTGACTGTGTTTCCAGGATCTGGGTGATAAGTCTGTTTTCCATGCCTCGCAAGCTGCCAGTGGTCATTTTCTGCCAGGAGAGCAGCCCAAGCAGTGTACGGGGGACTGACTCCCTCCCCTTTGTAAGGTATTTTACAATTCAGAGAAACTTTTGTATCACAAGAAAGTGTTTTTACATAGTAGAGCTTCTTAATTGTTAGAACAGGTGGAAACTCCTAATTGCCTTTAGTAGACATGAAAAAAGCATTTTGGATTGCAGAATTGACAACACTGGGAGCTCAAGATCAGTTTCCAAGACCAAAAACATTTTCAGGGAGTTGTGTTGTACTTGCAAGTTTAATACAAATATTTGAGTCTTCAACAAGTGATTTGCACCGATCTGCAGAATTGCAGTTGCTCTGATTTGCAGAGGTTAAGCTCTGAAAACTGTCCAGAGATGCAGTTTCCAGGTCAGGCGTGTTTATATTTACCCCATGATGTTTCTGGGGCTCCACATGCACAAGGGAGGGGAAAACCTACCTGGGAGTGATTCAGCAGCCTGAATTAGAGATGATGAAAGAGGGCTTGGCTGGAGCACAGCATGACTTTATGACTACTGACTTAATTTTCATGACACTTTGGGGGTAGCTATGTGGTGGTTTAGCTCCAGCTAATTAGAGAGCTAAAGGCTGCTTCAATTTGTGTTTTTTACCCAAGAGCTCAGAGGAGGTTTTCTGGCCACCAGGGATCATGCATAAAGATGGAGGAGCTGAAGGTGCCCCTGCGAGGGACTGGCAGGGGCTGGTGCCACAGGGGCTCTGGTCATGCAGGGGTTGCCCTGGTACACATGGCCTTTTCCAAGGCCTCACACAGCAATCTGTGATTTGCACCTTGTGGATGAAATTTCCTTTTATCACAATGTCACTTTGAAAGCTCTCTTTAGGCACAGCTGAGTATTTTGCAGATGTCTGTATGCTTTTTTTTAATGGGTAAATATCACTCACATTTCCTCAACGGGCAACTGAGGCATAAGGAGGTTAAGGGACCTGACGAAGGTGATAGCAAGTCAAATTGTTTGGAATTTTGTAGCTCTGAAATATCATCTTTCTAAAACAGGAAACCCTCTCAGGAGTAGTAGATTTTCATTAAAACAACAGTTCAAACCTGTCGATCTTGATATATTAGGAAAAGGAGGAATGTAGAAAATGTGAGAGTTAGCTTAGTCTCTCTTAAACTAAACCACCAGGTTCACGTTCCTATGGAGAAACAAATACCCTGCAGGCATCATGGTGTCTTTGATTTATTTTTGGAAGCTGAAAACTTCCCCTTTTGGTGTCTGAGCTAAGAAAAAAACCAAGGATTTTGTGGGCCAACAAAAGGTTTCTAGAGGAAAAAAAAAACTCCAGTCCCACTTCTCAAGAGTTTATGACATGAGCAGTTAAGCTAATGTAATCCAATTTAGCCTCCCCTACATTTCAAAAGTGGATTAAAGTTCATAAATTGTTGAGGGAAAATGTTACCCAACAGAGGAGCTGTATAACTCTCAAATGAGCATTAGGCCTTTGCAGCTGTGGGTGCAGACCCTGGTTTCAGTCACCTGAACATACCAGGGTAACCAATGTGCCCCGAGCACATGAGGGGGTGACCTGCATTGCTGCTGCTCGGGCTTTGCGGTCCGATGGAAGCCCACCAAGCTGTGATGACTGGGTTATGCTGGCAGCCCAGCCTGGTCCCAGCTCTTGATACTTTCCTTTAGTGAGTTAAGTCATCCAAACCCAAAGAAAAGGTTTTGGTTAGGTGTTACGTGCCTTTCCTTGCAAAAGGAAGAGTGTGATTTTCCTCCTGCAGTAGCAGTGTGTTGCTGCACGTACACGAGTGACGCAGCTCCAAGCGTGCTACCAACTCAGCTGTGCAAGCCCCGTGTAGTGCCGCTTCTGTGTGAATCTGCCGTTCAAAACAGGATCCGCAGATGTGATTAATTACAAGCCTGACGAGGAGCGGCTTTGCTCCCGTGAGTGGTTTCGGAGGGCCGTGCGGTGGTGTCTGGCTGCCATCTGGCGTCAAGGGCCACGGCGGGACAGGGCCCCGCCATGCACCCCCCAAATCACCCCGGCCCGGCGACAGGGCGGTTGAAGTGGCAACCTCTGGTCTACGTCCAAGCCGTGAGCAAATCCTGCCCAGACTCACCAGGGCCCCCCGCCACGGTATCTCCCGCATTCCTGCGGCAGATCTGGTATTTCTTATTGTTCTCCCCGTCTCTGGGGGAGCAGCTGCTGCTGCCGGGCCGGCCTGCCGAGGCAGGAGCTGGCGGAGGCCTGTGCTCCGGGTCCCAGAACTAGCCGGGGGCTTTGGAAAAATCGCGTCAGTCTTCTCACCCTGCTTTGGCACGTAGGGAGTCGGGGCTCATCAGGAGGGGTGAGATAAAAATGAGAGAAGGGCAAGCTGGGAGAGCAGCGAGTGGTCGTGCAGCCGGGAGGTGGTATGGGCTCAGCACGCCCTGCCCTGGGCCGAGCACTTGCCCAGGAGCTTTTTACTAAAATAGCTGCACCGATCTGAGCAACATCTGATTTTCTGGGTGGTGAACGCCTGCTAAGTGGTACGCTGTCATCTGGGTGGCAGGGACACCAGTAGGGGTGAGTGTCTGGTCAGAGTGGAGTGAGGAGGGGAGGCAGAGACAGAACTGTCTCCGAAGCTTTGCAGGACCGGTCTGCGCTCTGCAGAGACAGCAGAAATGCTGGGGAATGGCTCATCTCAGAGAGGCTGTTTAGCACCCAGTGGGGTTTTCTTTCTCCCTTTTCCTGTAGTGCCTTGTTCTGCTGTGCTGCTTCTTGTAATGTGCACCATGCCTGCACCCACCCCTGGCCAGCCTATCCCTTGGAAATATGATTTAAAGTAATATATGCTCTGGACTTTTTCCTGCAGGCAGGGAGGATCTGCTGGAAGGAGGTGGCCTGAGAGCAATTGTGGGTTTGACTCTTCCATCTGCAATGGTGACAGTGAAGGGAGCACCCAGAAGCACAGGCAGGCAAGTTTCTTTTGCAAGCAGGGTCACGTGCAGCTACGCTGTGAGACCAGGCATCAGGTGATGCTTGTTTCTGGCCAAGCATCTCCTCTGGATGCTCCATGGGCCAGCAGCGACCCCCTTGGGCATCGTGCAACCCTCACAGGCAGGCAATGGCCATGCTAAAGCAAAACAGCAAGTGCAGCAGATGCTACCTCCATCCCCACAGGGAGCAGCCCCACATTGAGTGCACGAGCCCCCATTGCAGCACTCAGCTTTTTCGGGGGGGACCTGTCATTTCCCACCTCTCTCTGGGAAAAAACAGCCTGGGGCCAACACAATCTTTCTGGCAGGGAGGAAAGCCTGTCTGTGAAGTGGGGCATGATCCTCCCTCACAGGCAGACGTGATAGTCAACCTTGTGGCTTGGAAAGAGTGAAATGGCCCAATGCATCACTGACAATGGAAACAGTTGGGAAAACACAACTTCAGGCTGCTCCACATGCAAAATTTAGTCCCAGCTATGCCATGAGAGGGAGTTTCTAAAGGTATCTAAGCAGTCTGACCTTAAATAGTTTTTAAAGTGTTTTTTTCCTTTTTGAGTCAGGACCAAAGAACCAACCCCCCAGGGGACTTGGACTTCCCCAGCACTTGCACGCTGTGTTGGAGCTGAGCTGCACAAGCCTCTTTGGAATGGAAAGAGAAATCCCCATGTTCTGGTAGGCAGTGAAACAGCTAAATGTCAACACTGAGGAAGCCCAGGTGGCTTTTGAAACTCTCTCATGTCAATGCTTGAGTTTTTAATCCCATCTGAGATACTAACATGTTCAAATTAGACTTATTGGTCAAGTTAGGTGAAAAGACACAGGCACCTGGGGCAACTGTGGTCAAGAGCAGCCAACTCAGACCTGTGCGAATCACATTCAAATGTCCTCACAAACACCCCGGGTGGTGAAACCTGCATTGCCTGAGCAAATCGCTGTCGTGTGCTCGGAAAACACGCAGCAACAGGAATAACAGCAGGTGAGCATTTGCACAAAAACATTAGGCCCAGATCCTGTAAAAGCTGTTTGTGTGCTATAGCTGTGGCAAGGTGCTCTATTAATTATTGACGATATTACGAACAGTGTGTAAAGCTGGTGCTAGAGCAAACTTCTTGGGTAAGCAGAAGAGCAATGTGAGCAATGAGTATGATGACTAAGGTAGAAAGGGTTATTTTTTTGGTGTTTGTTTTATTTATTAAGGACTTTAAAGTAATGGCCAATGGGGAAAAGTGAGTGCCATTGTTCTGAGGTTTGTGATTTTTTTTTATTTTTTTTTTACCTTTTGTTAACATTCTGCTCCCTCTGTTATGTGTTTTCCTCTGGTCAGCTGCTCATATCCTTTTACATTACCGCTGTCAATTAGGCTAAAATATCAGAGAGAAGGGGGGAGAGGATCTCTTGTCAAGTGATCTTTCTAAGATTGTGTTTGTAGATGTTACATGTCTTATTAAATCTCCCTCTCAATACTTTTCAGGATGTTTTTATCTTTTGTTTTGCATCATACTGTTCCAATTTTAATTTCTTTTGGAGGTGAGAAGCAGCTACATTGTTCCAATCCTTTTCTTTTCATCTTGGGTGTTAAAACAACCACTGGCCTTGCCATTTTTTGAAGGATGTGCTCTTTTGACATACACAGAAAGCCAGTTCATAAAATGGTGCTTTCCTGCACTTTCACTTCCCTGGTATTTCCAAGTATTTGAAGTTCACGATAGAGACTTAATGCATGAAAGTCACGACAGTCTCTAAATTCATGTAGTGTCACAAACTTGCTGTGTGCATTTTATTTTGGACCTCATGGCCACATTAGCAGTAACAGTTGTCCTCAAGACACGATGTCTGTATGGCTGCCAGGCGAGGAATCCCACAGTGTTTCAAACCACAGGCTGGTATCTTCTTCCCCCCTCCCCAGCTTGTAACTTGAAGGGATGAGCCTGAATCCTGCTCTCAAAAGGGGAGTACGTGTAAGCTGGCACACTGCACATCCTTCTCTCCGTCCCACACCTGCAGCCTCAGGGCTTTTTTATCCTGCAAGTCAATGAGCAACTTTCAATAGGAGGAGAGAGAAGGGTGTGGGGGTGAAGGACAAAGAGGGCATGTACAGGAGGCACCTGGGAAAACACTGTTTACGGGTGAGTAACCTTCCTTACACATACATTTCTCCTTGCCCAGCTTTACTCCCAGCAGGGAAGCTGTATGGACGCCCAAGCTTTGTGCTGCAGCTGAGAGCTTGGTGGATGGTGTCTCCAACTCCACGCTTTACTTCGTGGTGCGGTGGGTTGTGGTTTTATTAAATATGCCTGAATTAGCTTCAAGGCTCCTAACATACATTTATCCTAGGCCAGTGGTACCACTCGTGTTGTAAAATCCTTTTTCTTAGGTTCATGGGACGTCTCTGGGACCACACGTGCTCAGCTGGTAACTGAAGAGCAGAACTGGCTCAAGAGCAACGTGCTCCAATGGCGGCAGCGAGGTACTTGTAACACAGCGGGAGACAAGCTGCGCTTTAACATTTTTCCAGCCTTTGTACGTTATTGTCCTTCTCTGCAGTTGCTGCGGGGGAATGAAGCTGAAGGGCGGTTTTCATTGTCTCCGGACGCAGCCACAGGGTAAGCAGAACCCGGCAATAACGCCAGCTGGGGCGCTTAAGGCCTGGGCCACCACCAGGTGGCAGCTGGAGCCCAGATATGAGACAGGACCTTTAGGTCCTGCCTCTGCCGCCCACCGACCCCGGGACAAGGTCCCAGCGGGTGCAACCGGGCGGGGGGGGCTCCCACCTTGACGCGAAAAGATTAAAATAAAGATACAAAATAGTAAAATATAAAATGAGAGCCACAATTACCAAATAACCGACAGGCAAAGTTGGAAAGTCCCTAATGGATGAGTGGGGGAACTAAAATCTTGCTAGTGTTGCAGATTTTCTCTTCTATTAGAGATGTTGACTTTATGGCACATTATAATTCCTCACTTTGGTGCCCTTTGTGAATAAAGATCTCTGTCTCCAAAGCAGCTAAAAGTCCTTTTAGAGATTCCCTTTCCTGGCCATGCACTGGTTTGCTCAAAAATTGTTTACTTAAGTGCTTCACATATTTGAGATAAAAATCAGAGCGGTTATTTTCAGTTCACTTTCTTACTGAAATGGCTGGTGTGACTGCTGTTGTCGTGTCCTACCCCCCCCCCCAGCTCACCCCACGATACAGATCTTGTCTTAACACAGTGCTGCTGCTTTCCCATACAGGCTTTGCTTTTGTGGCTGTTTGTGCAGGACAGTTGAACAGAAGAAATACATTGCTGGAAACTGGGCTGGTAGTGTTTGGGAACGTGGGCATAAGTGTGCAAGTCCAATAAATCAGCTTCATAAAATGGTCACAGGGCCAAAAAAAAAAAAAAAAAAACAAACCCAAACCACATTCTCTTGTTTTAGGAGGAAACATGGTACTGTGCCACTGGTTTGCAGCCTGACTCGGACTGAGCTCTTCAGTGCATCCTGCTGAGGGGGTGAAGAACAGCAGAGGCAGCTGCACAGGAAAGCCTGGTACGTGTGTTGGTAAGGCACTATGATGGTGATAACCATAGGACTGTGTGTCACTGAGAGGGCATCCTCACCATTAGCAGTCTCCTTCGTTTCTTGGAATGAGTGCTGTAGCCCTGGGAATTTAATGGGAAATGATACTGGACTGGGGTGCAGCTTTCCATAGTGCACTGTTTTGTGAGATGTAGTGATTCTGACTCATGCTGTGTTTAGTGTAGCTTTAATGGACTTACTTATTCTCAAAAGTACTATTTTTTTGCTTAAAATGCAATTGGGTAATTTTGAAACCATCCTCTCCCCTCACTTTTACTATCCAGCACTTCACACAAAGCTTTCTTAACTTGTTAGAGCAAGCTGGGACAAAAAAGCTAAAAGGAGACTTGACCTATTTCCTCTTCTAATAGTAACTAAGAAATAAATAACTACAACAGATGTATGCAGATGACATTTTAATGAGGGCCCGTTTTTCTGGCAGAGGCACACATCTGAGGTACCCACACTTTGCAGCCAGGTTCCCCCAGTAGCTCACTGATAAAAGGGGGTCTGTCCTGGTCCCTGATTGAAATCTAAGCCTCAAGGGGCTACTGTAGATTTGCCTGTTGTATCAATTAATCTCCCCCCCAGCCTGCTTTGTGCTGCTGAGCAGGGCTGTCTGCACTAGCTGAGCAGCATCACACTCTGTCAAGGTGCACTGAAAATGAACCCATAAGAGAAGGGCTGCTTATATTGTATTATCTGTGTGACCCCTGTCTTTATTGTGGCGTTAATCCAAGTTCCATTATCAGACCATTAAGGACTTATTTCTCCCATCACAGGAATCCTTCCACACAACAGTTACTGGATTCTGAACTCCAGTAACTCAAAAGAAACCTATGCCAAAAGAAAGACATCAATTAATTCAGAAATGTAAATAACTTTGTATTACTTTATTAAATAGCCAATTCTAAAGAACAGTAAAAAATATGAAAACATGCATCATTTGGTGTTCTTAAAAAAAAAAAAACAAAACAATATTTGTCCAAAATAAAGACAGTTAGAAAACTTAAACAAGTTTAGCCCCAATGCACCTTCTGCTCTCTGCATAAAAGACGTTTGGTAGTTATAAACACTGTTCATCTCCTACAGCAAAGTTTAACAATGTATACATTAGTATTTCTATTACAGGTTTTTTTTTCACATTTCTTCTGTAAACATAATAAATTTTAAAAATGCCTTGTTAGCAAGTTTAAAGAATTACTGCTTTCCTGTACAGTAAATACAAATAGGAAGATCCTGGATTTTCCTGCCATTCTAATCACCACTCCCTTTACTGAAACATTAAAGATTTCAATTAGTATAAAAATATAACCAGAGAATAAATGTCTGAGAAGATTCAGTATTTGAATGAGTCTTAGTTAATAGACAAATAAAAAAATGCTATTGACTTCCAAATCTGGAGATCACTTCTGTACAGCTTCTGCTCTTCTGAGATCCAAGTATCACAATGCTGTACACAAATGCACTGGTTATCCATTGGAAACATTCCCTTCTTATTTACTAAAAAATAATTTAACATTTAGCTGAACTAAAAGCAGGCAATAAGAGATGGATGTCCATGGTCAGGTACGTAGAGAGGTCAAAGCTGACTAACAAGCTACACCGATGGCACCTGCTCTTCAGGAAGAGGGGGGTACTCACTTCTCAAAATATCTATCTGTACAATTAGGAAAAGTACTATTTTACTTAGCAATAGACTGGCTTCTTGTCTGCTGTGGGAGATCTACAAAACAAAAAATCACACATTTGTTCCTTTTCCCCACAGAAACAGAAATAATTGGCTTTGTCCCTGGAGAGAATTTTAAGACAGAGCAGTAGGCTCTTTGGGAAGCCTTGTTACTAGAAATGTGGAAGTTATTTTACTGATGGGAATTATTAATTTTTTCTAAAGCATTATTGCTACACATTTATCATTTTTATCTAAAATAAAAAGGTCAAATTTAGTTTTCCTCTTGCATTTTTTAAAAATCGCCTCCGTTAACAATAAGACAAATGTGCTGCATCTAAACCAGCAGTGTGCTATAATCAGGTTTCTTGCACAAAGATAGCTTTGATGCAGCTGATACTTTGCCTGTATGTGCTGTCATCTTCCATTCATCTGCTCCAGAAATCTGTAAGTCAAAGCTGTGCACTTTAAAACTATGAAGAACTCTCAAGTTTTTTAAGCACTTCTCAACTTGGAGAATCTTGCGTAACTACTTTCTCCCAAATGTTTTACAGCAGTATTTCATAGATGTTTTGTTCCAGTTCTGTTGTTTGGATCCCTGCACACAGAGGGGAACGGGACACAAAATCCAACCAGCCAGCAAGTACCCGGTGGTGCCAGTCTGTCCTTGCTGAGGAAGAACTCACCTGAGCACCAAGCACCGTGCAAAGAGCAACAGCCAGACAGAGCAAAACTAAAAGGAGACTCAAGGGAAGGAAAGGTAATGCTCTACCTCAGAGTTGGACACAACCTCCAGGATCAATTTATCCTGGGTTTAAACAATAACAACTGAACCAATGAAATTATTTCTTCCCTCACTTTTTGGAATGAAAGTGATGCTGCTTGATTAGTTAGATGCTGTCAGATTGATACAGGCTGGTCTGTCACAAGCTACATTTAAATAAAAATCTCCAGTTGAAAATTTTTGTATAAAAGAACATCATTTCTGGAAGCATGAGGGAAAACAGCAAGTACTGTCAGACACCACATACTGTAATTAATGAGCTCTGAATAGACACTCCTATGTGGTAAACAGTATTTCCTTCATAGCAAGGCCCAACCTGCTGAGCAAACTAAGATCTTTATAAGCGAGAGGCTGCTCTGTGCAAAGCAGAATGAACAAAGGTGGGCTCCTGTTTCCAAACAGCACGTCAGCTACTGTCCTCACTCAGACGTGGCTTTTTTTCCTTTCCAGCTCTTTTGTCTTTGCTCGAGTTCAGCTTCAGTAAAGGCAGCTGGGCCCCAGTTTGTGATTAAGTGAGGATTCTTGGAGCCTGGAAGACAGAATGTAATACTTGAAGCAAGCATTTCTGACAGAGACATTGCTCACCCACCATCAGTGAGACAGGACAAGCGTCACCACAAGATGCTTTGGTAAGTGCTCTCAAGGGTGACCCGAGGACCTGCCTAACCAAGGAGGAAGGAGTATCTGGGACACCATCAGTGAAGGTGCTTAATGCAAGAACTGCTGCTGTCTTTTGCATCCTTATCTCCAAACTCCCCCCCTCACCCCAAACAGTTGTATCTTCTCCTTCTTGCCTTTAGAGATGACCTTGAAGGAAAGCGATCTCTCCAGTACTGTGTTACAAAGCCACTTTCCTCTGGGCTGGCATGCTATTAATTAAGCTAAGAAATTAATTTTTTTCCTGAAATCAAGTATTGTAAGTATCTTTATTTCATGTTTTTGGCAATTAGCAATTATGCTAACTGCATTAAAGACCAAAACCATGCAGTGTTCAGGTTAATCCTTTCTTTGTTTTAAATAAGTAAACAAACAAACAAGAATAATAAACTCCCAGTAGAAGTAAAGACGTGACAGTTACCAGCAGCAGTTCTCACAAATGTGATATTTATAGGCTGCCATGAAACCAGAAAGTTACAGGAAGAGGCAGACTTCAATAAATTACTAGGTGATCTCTAGTATATGAGACAGAATGAATATGTGGGTTTTGTAACTTTTCTGTTAATAACTTACCTGGCTCTATTAGTCGAATTAATCCCTCATGATGAGCTACCTTATCTTTCCAGCTCTTGGTGTTATTAGCTGCCGTTTCCAACTTCTTCTTAACCTCCTGAAATAAGATGCAGCCTACTTGAAAACAAGAACAACTTTACTCTGTTTATATAAAAAGAAAAAGCATCCTTTTTAATCTAAAGACAGGACCACACTCATTCAGCAAGCACTTCATTTAGTGTAGACAGGAAAACTTCATTTCTAACTATCTTAAGTAAGTTAATCATCACCAGCTGTAAAAAGTAAGCTGTCAAACCAGAATCCAAAAACTCTAGGTTTTACAAGACTCTGTAGCTGTGTAAGTAGGGCCAGTATTCCTGAACACCAAAAAAACTTTGGATTCGAAACAGAAAGACACATTTTCTGTTCCCAACTAAGCCCAGCTAGTGGGTATCTTTCACCATCAGAATCATAAAATGTAAGCTATGAAAACAACCACTGCAGGTACATCCAGGCAAGAAAGAGTAAACTGGTCTTTTGGTCAATTCCAAATAGAAGGTCATAATATTTATTTATTTATTTATAAAATAGTAAGTCACCAATCACAGTGACCAACTCCATCATTTGTTTTGTGGATATTTTTGGTTTGGTTGTTTTTCTGTTTGGGTTTTTTGTTTAATGTTGATTGGATTCAGCAATTCCTTTGGTGTAGTTAATGATGTTTCATATACAAAAAGCCTGAGAGGTCATCTAAAAATAAGTCAAGTATTAGCCAAAACCAATCTAATGACGGTGTTAGATGGAACACCAACATTTAAGTTGTAAAGTGGCCAGAACTACCCCACCTGAGCCCTTGCTTGCAGTCACTGCAGCATTTGTATTCTGTGCCAACCAAGACAGCTCACAAGCTTGTCCTTCACAGAGCAAACCTCAGGGGCACAGAGACAGCAAAAACACACTCCCTAGTTAAACAGAAATCCAGTCATGTTTTGTTTCCTGACCTAAATACACACAGGATCAACACCTCCCAAGCCCTAGAAAGTAAGCAGCACTTCAGGCTCTGTACTCATTGGCTTCTGACTTGTATTTCTTCTGTGAATACAGCTACTGGCCTTCACCAAAACCACTCAGTGGAGCAGAGAACAGGCCTGGCATTTGGGACGCGAGGTGCTGCTACGCAATGAGAATCTGAGCTGATTTCCTAGCTCTCCCTGACATCAGTTCAGTGCTTAAATACCTTTTTGAGGAGCAAGGGCCCACAGTAGCACATTGATTTTTCAGCTGCAAAAGACAATATTGCCCCACGCCATCATCAAAAGGTTACAAGAATATTAACTCAAAAGCATAGGGCATTTAGTTATGGCAGCAGCAGGACTGCCGAAGCAGTTAGTGTTTCAGGGTATGACTGAGCGGGCTTGCATGAGAACTGGGACAAAAGAAGAAAGGAGGTGATGTGTCTGAAACATGTCCCCTTCTTCAAACATATCTACTGGTCTAGGCCAAAAAGCCCAACACATAACTATCCTATCTGTTACTGTAATTTTTTTGCCATACTAATCCTTAAAGAAGCATGGCATTGATGAACTTCAAATTCAGTTAAACTACTGAACACCTGGCTAAGTATGAGAGGGTGATGAACAGAACAGAACAGCTCACCTCATATTGCTCAAGGGCTTCCTTCCTTTCCAGTTCAAGTTGTTCCAGTTGCTGCATAGCAACTTGAAGAGCCTGTTCCTTTATCATTCTCTGGTTTTCTAGCTCTTGCTTCTCTGCTTCTGTCATCTGAATAGTCTGTTGCTGCTGCAAGTGCCATTTTTCCAGTTCAGCTCTCTTTGCTGACTCCTCTTCCAGTAATCTGCAATGGGGATTGTGATGTTAACTGCACTTTAAAGTTAAGATGTATCAACTACATAACATACATGTAAGGAAGCCAAACTAATTATTTTCTTTCCTTTTTCTATTTAAAAAAAAAAAAAAAAAGCAAGCTTGGGAAGCAGGAAAAAAGTTATTGCTTGTTGGATTGTCTTCAGCACAAAGCTGAAAATCATGCCAGCTGTGCAAGCAGTCTGACTGCCACAAAGGGCTATTCACAAAATGTAGTCAATAATGCAAATACACAACACTGCAAACCACTTTTGCATGCAAACAGGCATGCATAAGTTATCTTAATTGTCTTAGAAGGACTGAATATATGAAGAAACAAACCACTAAACAAAGACCATATGAGTAAGAGAAGACTTAACCCTTTATCAATTACAATTTAAACCTGTGATAAAATAGAGCAGAAAGACATATTTATAGTTACTGCTTTATAAAATACACAACTGGGACGTCCACACAAAGTGGTCTCTGTTTCTCAAATGTCAACAAGCACAACACCTGACGGAAAAGCACCTGCTTTTCTGAAATCACTAAGGCCTAATCAAACATATTAAAAAAAAAAAAAAAGCCATCTTAAGCCTTCATAGCTTAGGGGGGAAAAAAAGTAATCTATCCTGTGTTTGGACTTCAACTAGGTCCCCCCTTTCCAGCAGCACGTCCAAAATACAAAGAATCTTTAATAATACAGCACAGTTACTTATTATTGCAAGGGGGAGTGGGGAATTGAAGTCCATTTCTACTAAGTCAAAGCCATACCTAGCCTGAAGTTTCCTTACAGTCTCTTCATCCTGACGTGCCTGCTTCTCATCCTCCAAAGCTTCCTGGAGCTGTTTATACATTTCTTCCAGTTCACGTACTCTCTGTAAATACTGTTCCAGTTCAGATGATTTCTGAGCAACCTGCTCTTCCATTTTTTGTCTTACCTAGCAGAATAAATTGAGCACACACGTGACCAACCAGTTCAAATTGGGTTTCCAATTTTTAAAGGAATTGCCATGTTTCCCTCAGATAATATTTTCAGAGACAAAGCTTTTCCTGCTGCCTCCAAAGCAAAACGGATAAAATTTAGTCTAAATTTATAGATGTGTAACTAAAAGCATTTAAGAAAATAAATAATAATACAGGTAACTTACACTGCCTTACTTCATGCAGCACGGGATTCTCACAGGGTTTTAAAGGTAACTTCAATCAGTTTGAACTTGTCACTTAGTTTACAGATACATAGCACTGAACTGAGGAGAAGAAAGCTTGCAGAGTGCCCAGACACAAAGGTCAGGCTGGTTTAATTACACTGTTTCCACTCCTTCCCCCAGGCAAATCCTCCCTTGGCAGCAGGGTATCTCACACACTCGCCTCTGGATGATAGCACCCTGACAGAAACGGATGGGTAACAGGCTGGAAACTGATTAAGGAGGCTGGCTTTGCTATGAGAGGAGCAACTATTACAAAAAACAACGGTAAGGGATAGAGGAAGGTGAGGGGATGCTGCACACCCACAGTCACCCAGTCTCTGACCCTCAGCCCCCGCCTTCTGCTGACCAGAGCTGTCCTCCCACAGCCCATCGCCATGCTGGGAACAACAGCAGCCAGCTGGCTTTGGACTGAGTGGGGATAAAGCACCAAAACCTCAGCCTTTAGCAGCACGTAAAGTGTACTCCATGGAAGGTAAGCACAGCTCCTGAAGAAAGGCTTTCTGTCACGTGTGACAGGATGGCATGTCCCCTCTGCTGGGCTGCGGCCTGCTTTCCCTCAGCCAACCTCAATCCCACTGACCCAGAAAGTGATGGTGTTCAGGAATTCACACTCGGCTCAAAAAGCAGCACTGTGTGCATTTATGTCCTAAGCAACATTCCATCACATCAACTCGACCAGCTAACAGACCTCCAGCTAACAGAACTCCTCCAGCTAACAGACCTCCTCCAGCTAACAGACCTAACAGACAAGCCCATCACGGTGCACAAAGCTCTTGGAGACTGAAAATCGGTTCTTTTGTAAATTCTCAGTGCAGATTATAGTAACAGCATTGTAAAGCTACAATATTTCTTTAAGGTTTTGTGTGTGTAAATGCAAAAGAACACGCAGTATAAAAAAGCAATAGTTTTAGGAAGATATTCAAGTCAGAAAATTTCTAAAATGCATTTTGATTATGCCTGTGTTCATTTTGCATATTCATATACTATGTGCCAGCCTTAGGCTCGTCATCTTCAAAAACTGCAAGGATAACTTCAGTCTGCATTTATCCTTTAAACAGTCAATTTTTTTCCCAATTTTCCAATAATATTTAAGCTTTTACTGCTATACAAATTGTAAGCAAGCTGTTCCGATATTTGAATTCACTTGTAAATATTGTATTCCTACATCTCTAATAAATGCAATGCAGCTGGCATTTTCCAGCCTCCTGCAAAATCTGCAGAATCCTTTCAGTGACTGCCTGGGAGGGAAGTTATTGCTGAACACGTTGCTCACTCTCTATAGTCATAGCAAAAAACCACATGCACTACTCACCATTTTTTCTCTCTCCAGCTCCAAACTGAAGCGATCTTGTAATTCAACTTGAGTCTGAAGTCTTTTCTTCTCTTCCTCAGCAGCACGAGCAGCTGCTGCTTCCAGTTGCTGCAAGAAAAGAGTCAGGGGTGGGGGGGAAGAAAAGAAAGAAAGAACAATTTGACAAAATTATAACATTTGGAGGGGATGGAATTTTATTTAACAATTTTTGGTTTTAACAAAAATGGAAGAAACCTTCAAAAGCATTAAGGCACCAGCTGTTTTTTTTTTAATGTCTGAGGCTGTTCTCAACCTCTAAATATAATTTTTAATTTTGTTATTTACAAGACTACTTTAAATTTACCAATGAATAGTCAATTATCAGACTTTTTCCAAGTTTCTTCTGAGTTCTGCTTTGTACAACCAGTAGAAATCACTACATTTCCTGTTCTATCTCATATGGGAGAGTAAACTCTTATGGAAAAGCACATTCCAGGCAGGAGCAGACAGGAGTTCAAACAGTGAAAACGTGCCAGCATGCACAGAGTTCATGCAGAAACAGAAGTGAGAAGCTCTAAAATTGCTATGGGAAAGCAGAAGTGTCATAAGCTTTGACTATAATAAGTGATTGAGCTGTTGTGAATCACACCCTTTGAACATCCCCTAAATTGCCATGTAAGGTAAATAAAATTCTAGACAATAATCATCACTTGAAATTGGGGGGAAATTAGCCTAGTCAAAGCTCAGGCCTAGGAAACAACTGCTGGTACTTTCACACCTTCGTGCAACTTACTTAACTACTTTTTTTTTTTTTGCATCTTGATTTCACAAATAAAAGTAGTCATCACCGTTCTTCCTTTCATCGTGATTTTGACAGCACATATTTTTAGAATGCATGGGAGGTTAGAAACTTACAAACACCAGCCAAAACTTTACCTATACTGAAAACAAAATAATGCTTTTGCAGAATTTTCCTAAAGAAACTTATCTGATGTGTCAGAGGAAATGCAAAGCAAGCACCCTTCTTTTGCAATATGCTAGGCTGGTGAAATTGCTTCCACGGACCTTCAGTAAGTGGGACACCCATCTTCTTTGGTATTTTTGGAAGGTACTACATTTAAACTATCTTCCCTCATACAACCTAGATGAATTAATGAGATGCCTAAATGATTATAACTCCCAAGCTAAAATTTTCATTCCTTTAAAGGGCTTGTGATATCACCCCAATCTGAAATAGATGGAAGAAGGGAAGGAGAAGGCTCCTCCTTTCTGTTTTTAAGCTCTAGAAGATAGTACAGAATTGTTCTCCCTTGAAAGGCTTAAATGCCAGTCTTTTAGAAGTAGTATTCCTCCTCTGCCAGAACATTAGAAAGCATGTCATTGTAGTCAAATCCAAGATGCCTATTTAAGTGAAATTTCCTTTCCCACTTTGAAATTAAACAAACGTTGCCAATACTGAGCTGAGCGGGCGAACGTGCGGAGTCACAGGCAAGGGTGGGTGCTAGGCTTTTGCCAGGGCTTAACAAGAAAATACATTGTTTGTCCACTCTTTATCAGCAACTTCCTGCTTAATTCGCATCAGAGGACATCAGTTCCTGGCAGGTAAGGCTACTGGCAACAACTGCACAGTCTAGGGATAAGTCCCAAATGTTGGGGGGGGTGGGGGGGGAGGGAGGAGGAATCAACAGGAGCACTTTATTCCAGCACGGGTTAGTTAGCACAGTCTCCAAAACCCATGCAAGACCCCAAACTGAAAAAGAAAGGGTGCACAAGTCTTGTGCATGCTCTTTCGGTGAGAAAACTTACCTCAGTCTGTTCAAGGAGTGTATCTCAAAATTCCATTAAAAATATGAAAAAAAAAATCTATTTTAGACAAAGACTCTTCTGAAATTTTCTACTGCAAGAGCTATCAAAATACCAACCAGTCTCAGTGCACTTTGGCAGATGCTGTGTAAGTGGTGGCTCCCTGCCATCAGCAGCAGATCTAACTCTAAGCTTTCCAGAACAATTCAGTTTCCTGAACCATTTACAAAGCCTGTTCCTTGAAGAACATTTTTTTCTAACTACTCAAACACTTTCAGTTCCTCCTACACATACCTCCCCACTAATTTCACTTAGTCAAAGTGCAGTAGTTCATGTCAGAGACTATTTTCCTTGAGAAGTCACTTTAATCCAGTCCACTTCAAAAGATGCTTCTTACTACAACTCCCTTTAGTTTCGCCACTGTGATCTCCACAGAACTCCCTGCAGCCCATCAACATCCTACTGCTCCTCGGGTTGCTCTCATGTTACCTTACCCTCTAACTTTTTCTCCATAAAGTAAACTCAACACAGAAATTCAGTCCTATGATTTCTGTTAACAGATCTGTTACTGGCAGGTAACACAGTCTGTCCTTTAAAGCATATTTTTCATTACGAATCTTAAACATATAGTAGAATATAGGTGCTAAAACTAAATTTATAAAAGGTTTTCCACTGTCAGAGTCCATTTAAGGCAAACAGAATATTATCCACACCAGTACTGTCAGTGCAAGGTTAATTAAAAAAAGACAATTTTCTCCTCACTACAAATTGTGACTTAATGACAAGACTTAAGAAGATACATTTTGGATTATTTTATTTGCTTTCTAGACTCTAGACCTCTATCATGCTCTCATGATATTTATAGCTCTCCCCCTGTGCCACAAAAATCAGTAAAGCTTTTTCTAACTGAGGGCTAAAAATTAGTGCTTTTTCATTTATGAAAAACTCAAGCAGTGATGCAGACTTGTCCTAAATGGGAATGCAAAAGAAAAAAAAAAAAAATCATCAAATTAATTTAGGAAGGTAGCAAACAAAATCTCTTCCAACTCGTCAGACAGAGCAAAGACCTGTCGTGCTGCAGCAGCAGGGACTGAGCAGCCGAAAGGCCAGGCAGCAGCAGGGAGGGAGGCCCGTGACAGCACTGTAAGCTATTTCCAAGGCACAATCCTCATTAAAAGGTATCACAACAAGAAAAACCATAGTAACTCTTCTTGCAAGTCTTTAAAAAGAAAGATAGAAAGTATATCTGGGTACTAAATCAAGTCTCTGTGGAGAACTATTACCGAGGTACCAGCTGTTGCAAAGCACAGAGACCCATCAGCATGTTCAATCTGCTGTTGGATTGTGCAGCCACGGCAGAGGCACCTTGGGGCCTCCTGTTAGACCAAAAAGCTGTCTACGAGGAAAATAACGAATTCAGCAAGTCTGCCACTAATACTCAGAGATTTCTACTCTGATTCTCAGGCTTTTAGAAGTGAGCACAGTATTTACAAGGAACATGCATTTAAACAGTTTATAAATGGTTGCTGTATGTCTCAGCTCTATAAAATCTCTCCCAAACTACTCTAACAAAATCATGCCTATACATACTCACAAAAACCACTTTGCATCTTTGGAATCTTTGTAAATTAAATTTGTATCTCTGGAAACTACACCTGTATGAACGGAGGAGTTCTCGCACCACACACACTTTGGAAAACTACATAAGAAAATCTTAATGGAAAGCCCCAGGTTTGACGGACGTGTCTGACACCAAAGAAAAACAAAATACCCACAAGTAACTGAAAATAGTAGACTCTCTGCTCCCCTCACATCATCCACACATCTGGGGCTTTCTTCTACACCAGCTTTACAACCCCCCCATCAGCAGAGGGGACAGAGCTGGGCCACACCAGTTACCCCGACCCTGCTGTAGAGTCCTCAGAAACTGCTGCAGTCAATGCTAAAAGCTTTGCACTGGAGACTCAACGAGCAGATCTGCTGCTGCTGACACAAGCTCACCTCCTTTGGAGGAGTTTGCTCAATGAGTCTGAACAACTGAACAGGAAACAGATGCCTAATTATACTTCAAGCAGCCCAGCTCAACCACAGAGATTGAGCTTTAAGCTTGAAGGCCAGCAGCTCCCACTCCCACCTTTCGCACGGTCTCCAGTTCCTTCTGCTTGTTCTCGTTGGCCGTTTGCAGTTCTTTCATCTGCCGCTCCAGCTCTTCTTGCTCAGCCAACAGCTTCTGGCGCAATTCTTTGCGTTTTTGGCGTGCTTCTTTGTGGGGTGGAGGGCTCCCCGCTCTCAGCAGGCTTACAGTGGTCTGTATGGCTGCAAAGGAGCGAGCAAGACAGAGGGTGAGGAAGAGAACACCACTGAAGGGAAATGCTAAACTTTCTGGGTAGCCTCAGTGAATAGTTCACTTGTGGTGGTGTGTTGTTTGTCGGGGTCTTTTTCTACTGTATTTTTAAATCAGAAATAACTCTTGACAGTTCTCCCAATTCTCATCAAGAAAGCTGGCAACACAAGCCTAAAGTGAAAGAGGCTTGTCTTTCAGTATTGTCTGTGCACCACAAGGACAAGGTCTGGCAATTCCAGCACTCGATGTCCACTTCCATACAGGCTTCCAACAGGCTGCAGACATACATGTCACTTGTATGCCTGGCTGCAAAACCCCAACACTTCAACATTTCTTACTACCTGGTTTCAGTGACTTGCAACTCTGATTCAGGTGCAATTATACACATGCTTTAGGTAAAGAGCGAAGCACAAACGAAAGCACATCGCTCCAAGCATTTAAATGCTGTAGATCCTACAATAGCGCTGGCAGCAGTGGCTTTGCAAGGGCTTTACCTCACTCCACAGAAAATGCTTATATCTATCATTCAGCTCATATCTGGGAAGGTCTCACAGAAGAACCTTCACTATGGGAATAGATGATGAAGCCCCGATTTCCAGCTTTATCCTCAGCTCACCAAACCATATTACCTCAAGCAAAACTGCAACAGCAGTCAGTATTTTATGATGCTAAAATAAGCAACCTTTCCCTTTCTCCCTAAAAGCAACAATTTAAAGTGTGTTCTCCCCTCCATTCCTCATCTTAGAGGTACAACCAATACAGAAAAAGAAAACGGTAATAATATCCTTTTCGTTTTGGTTATGGCTGCCCAAATTGAGCCACCTAAATGACAGAAACCAATTCCCCTTATGTGGATCTCTGGTTCTTTCCAAGCCTGGGGCTCCCTCAAGATCCTTTCCATGTGTCCAAAACAGAGACATCACAAATCACAAGAACAAGAATTTCAAATTTGAGTAAAGCACAGCTGTAAGACCTCAGATTACCTTAATTTTCATGTAACTAAGATTTTTGAAATCTTACCTTGAATCCACTCTTGTTTCTTCTTTTTATCAGAGGCACTGATCTCAAAGCTTTTGTCAAGACATTTTATGAGAAAAAGGCATTTCTTTCCATCTTTGTCAGGCAAGGCCTAAAATGGGTAACAAAAGGATTAGCCTTGTGAATGCTGAAATCTAAGTTATATTGTCAAGCTCTACATATGCACTTATCTGTTACATTAAAAACATTAAAAGAATGTTTATAAACTATTTTTATGTTAAGTAAAAAAAGCTCTGTTAACAAAAGATATCAGGAATCCATCCCACACACAAGAAAATATTAATTTTTCTCTTTAGAGACATTAATAAGTTTTGGTGATGGTTTTTTTTTTTACCTCTACACAACAGTTGCCATCCAGTATGATGTCTCCCTTCTTGTCCTTTAAATCTTCACTTACATAGTAGGAAATAATATTGGGTTTTAGCACAAACCATCGTTCCGTCCAGTTTTTCCTTTTGTGACCTTTTTTCAACATGTAGCCCTGTAAAAAGCAGCAGATCAGCTGAAATGTCCAGCCTCTGTTGAGCCTCCTGGTCTTTGGGTTACGTGGCTTAAGGCCCAGCAGAACACACAGAAAAGTTAGCTCAAGGCCCCAAATACCTCCCCTATACATTTCCGTTCCCAACATCATCCCACCACTAATTGTTTGCCGCATGAGCTCCCTGCTCCTGTGTCCAGGTTTTCACTGTGTCACCTGAAGTACTGAACAATTATTATTATGTCCTTATTAAGCCATTATTATGACGCTTCGGTCCTCTTTGATGACCTTTACAATTTCATTTTCTTCAGTCAAGCAGAGACATTTGCCATCACTAAGACTCCCCTGTAATACTTTAATGACAGTATGTCGTTATGTTTTCACAGTGCTGTGTGGATGCTGCATCCTCACACTGCAAATCCAGCCTCTTACAGGATACTCCCAGGGAGACAAAGCAGAAGAACCTCTGTCCCGGGAGCAGCTCTACACTGCCAACACCCCAATTAGCTGCACCCCATTGAAGAAGAGATCCCACATGGGATACTCCAAAGAGAAACTGATAGCAGAACCTGGCCAGATACTCCTGGCATCTGTACTGGATGGGACATGGAAACACTGGCGGAGACAGGATTCTTCCTTAAAGGAACAGAGTTGTACCTTGATTTAAACAATACCAAGATTTTACTCACAGTATTTTATTTTCCTTGAAAGATGATCCACTCAACTTCCTCTATACGAAAAACATTTGCAAGCCTTAACAAGGCTATTTTGAAGGAAGGAAGAGAAGCCCATACTTTGCCACTGAGCTTTACATGAATAAAACAAAAAATTGTAATCTTCTGTAATGGCAACAAATGGGGCTGGTATTATAAGCAAATCATCCAAGTTTGCCTCTGTGGAATATTAACATATCTAAAAAATAAGCAGCAATACTATGTGCAGTCAGACTAGTAGCCCTGTTACATATTATCCAGCGTGGCCATGGCAATTCCAAAACCATCTCATAGAAGGGGGTGCACAAAGAATGAGATAGTAATTGGTCGTTCTTTCAGGCATTTGATTTTTAGGGATCTTATCAGGGGTGACCTGATCAGTTTTTAATCTAGAGTTTCAAAGTTTGCCAGTATTTCTTCTGAAACCATATTCCCTAATACTTTTGTCTGAATTCCAACTTCAGAAAAAAGTCAAATCACAGATGAAACTGAAACCCCTACATCCATATAGCTCTGAACAAGCCATACAGAAAGCACTGTACTCAAAGTATTCCAGATTAAGAGGATGGAAAAGTTGGGAAGGAGACCAAAGAACTTTTTTTTTTCCTATGCTGGTTTTTAGCTACAGCAATTTTGGATACAAGTAAACAAATAAATGTGCTGTGGTATAGTTAAGTCAAAGGTGTCTTTCTGTACAGGTCTGAGGGGAGGAAAAATTCAGGACAGTTGGAGAAGCTCTTTTATTTAAACAACAAAAGAAACCAAACACAAAAGAAACAAGGCCCCTACCCACCGAGCTTATCTGTGCTCAGCTTCTCCAGCCAGATAAACGTGGCCAGAGCCAAGGCCGTGCCTATTCCCCTGTGTCATCACACCCCTTGCTCCAAAGCAGGAATGCACGGGGCTTTGCTTTGCCTCCTCCAGGCTCTGGCCTGAGGTCTGGGTGGTCCTAAGGGCACGTGAAGCTTCATGCTTTCGTGCCTCACACAGTCTAAGTCATAACCAGGTGGTTTTCCCCTTCCTGACATACTGAATTTGCTTTCAAAGCCAAGTGAGGCCAATATTTTCCCCTCAAATCCCTGCAAGCTCTTTTATCTATTATTTCAGTGCATCATCTGCTTCTCAACTTCCAAGAACCCACTGGCAGCTCCTGGGGAACTTTTCACACAAACTATCACATGAAGGACACATCTTTCAGAAAACTAAATAGCACAAATTTATAATACTCACTGCTAATTATCACTGCTAAGCCTTGGAGATCCAAGAGAAGCGTACAATAAAAAGGGCAGTATGATATTTGGCTATGATACAATATGTCATTAATTAATACCTTGAAGTAATCATATACTTCAATAAACAGGACAAACAAATGAACAGGTATCAGGGTACAAGCTGTGACCAAACCAGACATCTGTAAGACACACAGGGAACTCTGTTCTCCATTGGACCAGTGACAGTCCAGGAGGCTCTGGGCCAAATCTTGATACAAACTATTTTTAAGTGTCAAGGAACCCTTCAATGACACTCACACATCCTTGAGAAAGAGGCCCAGCCACCAAGAGAGGAAAGAAAGGAGACAGTAAAAAAAAAAAAAAAAGGAGGGGGAGGGGGGTGCCAAGGGGGGAGAGACACAATGCAGCATCAACACTGAAAAGCAGTCTGACTTCCTCACAAGTTTCAAGTGGAAGGACTGACCTGACACTGGTTATTTTATTTTCATGGTATTAAACAGCAGAATGACTTCATTTTGCCCCCAACAGACTATGAGAGTGTGTGTGTGTGTCCAGCCCTCACCTCCACTAGGCAATCAGCAGTTAACAAAAATAGACTTTTGCATTGTTCTGTGGATATTCTGAAAGAATTTCCTGTGCCAAGACCTTCTGATGATTTCTTCAGAACAGCTTAGGAAAGCCTGCCAAAAAAGTCTTTGTTTCTCTCCTCACCAAGAAATCAAAGATGAAAAAAATACTCTGCCAGGTAGAAGTCAATTGTAAATAGCTCTCTAGGTAAGCACTGCTGTGACCCCTCAGGCCCCTGTGATATTTATACTTCCCATCAAAGAAATGCAGTTTTTAAAGCCATTCCTAAAATGATGATCCAGCCACTGGAAATCCAAAGACTGACAGAAGTTTGCTAAGAATATAAAAGCCAGCATGACTTCTTGTGTGTGAGTACAGGTGAGCAGGTTGTCAGTCACGTATCCTGCCAAGACGAACAAGAAGGGAGAGAGCTCTGGAGCTCTTCGACACCTTTTTGCCCTGTTGAAGTGGGGCAACTCGGAAATAGACCTTTCAGTCAGAGCAACACCTTTGTCCAGACCCCCCTGTTTGACTGCAGAGGTTCTCATCGGCACAACTTACATTTGCTGCAACGTAACTGAAACTCAAAAAAAGCATTTTCAAAGACCGAGGAGGTGTCACCAGTTTAGGAACCGACAGCGCGCTGCAGCATTCTATCAGCTGACAAACAGTTGATAAAAGGCTGTATTTCAAGTCAGAGCACACTTCTTTTACTGTCTAAAACCAAACTCTCCCAACAACCAATCCATTCATAATAACAAAACAATTAAAACAGTCTGAACAGCATCACAATTTCTCTTTTATAAAAGTAAGCTCATATTAAAGAATCCTTTTAAGTAATTTACCTAATTCAGCCCTCCTCATTATCCATCAGGTAAAGAAACTTCAGTACAAGATGAACATTTTTGAATAATGCAATAAATTGTTCTACTTTAAAACATTAGTTCTCTGTGGTTCTTACCTGTTTGAGTACATCTAATATGAGCTCGTTAAAGACTTCATTGATTGCCATGGACACTGTCTGTCGGTCCATCCCTTTACTAAACTGCCCACTTCCGATGAGATCAATCAGCTCCCATGCAGAAAGACCTTCTCGACTGGTGTTGAGAGCAACCTTATAATGGTCAAATTGCTCTTGCTGCCAGCCTGCCCCCATTGCTTCGGTGAGTTTTTTAAGTAAATATTCAATCTGTAAAGAAACACAAACAGAAATTAATCATCTTCTGCAGGCAGGGAAATCAAGAGTTTCAGAGCTGTAAACTAAGCTTCTCTAGGGGACTATCATCACGGCTGGATTCCTGTGTCCTCATGTAGGCCCCTAAACATAAGTGGTTTAATCAGCAAAGATTTTAGGCTCCTGTCTCAGTTGAACTTTTGACTGCCAAGCCCATCCCGCAGCTATTCTCTTCATAGTAAAGAAACACAGAATTGAATCTGACAGTCTCTTTTAATAATTTCAGATTCCCACAGAACACATGGGACCTTCCCTGCAACAGCTTCCAAACCATAACAACTGAAGTGTGAGAAAGCAAGAAGTTTCAAAAAGCATTCATGTAAGATAAAAGGCAAACAAATTAGAAAAAATACGAAAAGATGGCACTTTGGACAAGAAGTGAAATGAAAAACTACCAAGCTGGGGTCACATAGCTTAGTCTTCACTTGACCCCTCTTCCCTAACTCTCAAGCATTTCCATCACGGGACAAAATCTTGGGAGATGTATCAAGAGAAGTAAAAGAACAAATTTTTTGTGTCTGCTTTTACTGTTTCCAAGATAAACTCCTTTTCTTTTAATCTTTCAACATTCTGTAAGCATTACCATACACAGAATAATAACACTAATAACAGAGTCAAAATAAACACACGAATGAAAAAGAGGGAAAGAAGGCTGAGTTTCTTCTTTTGTTTGTTTTTTGTTTTTTATAAACTTATCGCTGTTTGCTTTCTAAACTAGTTTTCAGTATTTTAAACTAAGCCCACCTACAGCACTGCGCACACGTGATATGCTTTTAATAGCTCTTTAAACACAACAAAGACCTCTATACAACAAAGTAAAAGCCAGACTTCTAACTTCTTATGACAGAAGTCACAGGATACCAATTACAGCATTTCACCCAGATTTGAGGGCAGACCAAATTAATGTTGCCTTCTGCTATTTTGGGTAATGACTCACTGTGTGTCCTCGACAGTTTGTAGGGAATCTGACTGCCTTCAGAAACCAGCCAGGGCAGACCTGAAAGCCACCTGAGCCCTCTTGAAGGAGAAAGCCTGGGGAGAGGGTGCTGAGTGACCCCACTCTGGAGCACCCTTCTGTGCCAGCCCACCACAGGGACAGGGCAGCACCAGCTCCCCCAGGGGCTGGCCTTTCTCGGTGGCCAGCACAGAAGAGGCAGGTGAGTCCAGAGCTGCAGACCAGGGCTCATCCCAGCTTTCCTGCCTCTCTATGGGCAGGAGGGATGTGACAGGGTGAGCACTGCACACCGCCTGGTGGAAGCAGGGAAGGAAAGCACCATCCTTTCAGGTTCTCTCTGTACATGTGAAAACAACATGGATTTCCTCAAGTGTCACTTTTCTGAAGGTTAGTCCCTCGGGACAGTCTGCTCCACTTTCAGCTTTTACCTATTTTAGGTATGGTTTTGGAAGCAGTGACTCAGGAGTCTGGATCCCGTTATCAAAAATGACTAAGGTGTACAGCATGAACATGCCTCGTTGAAAAGTGGCAGAAACCAAGTGATTTTCAGGGTGTCATTTTTCTCATCACCAATGCTGGTTCACCTCTGTTCCTCAGCACCGCTTGAAAGCACAATGCAATTTCTCCTACAGGTAAGAGAAACCCTGGCTGAAAGAGACAGAGGATGTTTCGCCACAAAATAAATCAACGTTCCAGCTACAGCTGGTTGAATAGGCTTTGGAGCACGCAGCAGTCTCTAGGTAAGAGATTTGGCAGTACAAAGAAATAAAGAAGTGTTTTTTCCCCACACACACATTTCACCTCAAGGACTCCCAGGCCTCACTGTTTTGATGCAGCACAAATGCTAATTTTGTGGTTGCTGCTTCTCTCTCTTGCAACTAGTACAGGCAAATCCCTTCCTTTCCCTCACGTCCAATATCAAGACACATCCTCTCTTCAAAGGCTGTCCCAGAGAAGACAGGCCGGTGGGTGACAGAAGGAGCCTCCAGCACAGCAGCTGTGGAGAGACTGCTTTTCATTTCAGCTTCGCCGAGTAAGATGTTTCAGTACCTTTAGCTCCCACTGCAATCCTTACTGGCACAGCACAGGGCACGGTGGTATGGGGGGGGTGTCACCAAAATGGGGCACAAACCGTGCCCTGCGGCGGTTCCAGGCACAGCTTGGAGCTGCTGGAGTTAACACATGGCAGCAAAGAAATTTTAACACGCCCTTCCCGGCAGCCAACGTATAACTTTTACTAGATTTCTGTAAAATTCAGGAACTTTAAAAAAAAAAATATTTAAAATATACTTTGCTGATTTTCACTCTCCAAAGTCCTTAAGTTAAAAAGCTAATCCGAGGGTGTTAAGCATCAACTCCCATAAATCCTCTGCGTTCAGTTAAAGGCAGGAAGCAGCTTACTTCCTACCCCAGACAAGTTTTATAGAAAAAAAAAGAAACAACTCCAAAAAGTCCTTTACAACATGCAGGACCAGGAACACTGCAAAGCTGATTCAAAATAAACCTCCTAAAACCTGGACTGGAGGAGCTGAAATGAGCTCTGGCATCAATGCAGGAGTAACACGTTCCCCCTCGTTGCCACTTGGCTCGGTCCCCCCCAGCAGCAGCAGTTCTGAACTTTAGCTGAAAGGAAAGCCAAAGTAACTGAGGCTTAGTGAGGTAGATAATATACCTGCCAAAATATTAAGACACCATTTTAAAAAAAAATAATAAAAAAAATAAATCATTAAAACTTAATGAACTTTAACTTTAAAATGTATTGTTCCAAGATTTCACGACCCATTACGCTGCTTGAGGCACGCAGCTCTCAAATTCCTCTGGTTAATTAACTCAAACAACTAGGACCCACTTGCAGACAAAGAGACGCACAGAAAAAAATCATACCTGAAGAGATTTTTTTCACTTTTTTTGCTCAAGCCATGTGAACAAAACGTATATCAAGCTAAAGGTCTGGAAAAGCAGCAATGAAAAACTCTTCGCTAGCACACGTTATCAGGTAAAGCATTAGAAATAAGTCAATGTATCCTTTCCTTTACTGTAGTTTGTACACATTTTACCTTGTTTTGATTATTAGAACAGATTTAAACATTTAAGTCTGCTAACCCCCATCTATAGTTCACTAACATGATCATAAATATCCTATAATCCCATGGAAATACATATAATAGTTCGTTATTTTAAAATACATTAACTCTTAACTGAAAAAGGACCTCTGTATATTATAATTTAATTTCTAAAACAAAAAAAACCCCAAACATAAAACCCTCCAAGCTTTATCTTGCATTTAGGTAAGCCCATGGCTCAGCCAAGTCCAGAGAAAAATTTTATGTAATATACCTGCTCAATAGCAACAGGGAGTGTTGTGGGTATAACTATGGAACAACGCAAGGTGAGTATAAAGAAATAAGCTGGATCAGTGTGGAAGCAAATAAAAGGCCATTCATTACGTGCTCAAATGAGGAACCTCTGAGAGCAAACGACATTTCCCCTTCTGCACAAAGAGACATGTCAACTCAGCAAATAACTGGCACATTAAGACTACTGGCTCAAATGTAATTACTCTTGTGGTTAAGAAGTAGTGCGTGAAGCAACATTTGCTGCCATTCTGACTAGACCTTACTTTTGGATATGGACATTAAAACACAGAGGAGTTGCTAATGCTACGTACGCCAGTACAGACCAACTGGTATGAAAAATAGCTTCCATCTCAAATCCAGAGAAACTTTTCAGCCAAAATTTTGCCAAGAGAAAGCAAAAATAATAAAAAGAACAGAGGCTCTTTAACATGAGCTACGCAGCCTCTACGGTATCTTCTTTCAGAGGGCACTTTCTTTTCCCATGTTTCAACACCTATTTGTTTTTCTTTTCCAGGTATTCCTGGCACTATCCTCTGTGGGGAATGAAGTATCATAGATGTTTCACATATTTTTCTGATATACAAGTGGGTCTCTTAGAAGATGAAAAATAACGTCAAGGAGGCCCTCGTGCCCAGCAGAGCATGGCAGACAAGGCTATTCTGGTTCATAGTATTCAAATCAGGTTTGCTGTATTAACAGAACAGATGTAAAAAGTCTATTCAATGTCGGAAAGCGCTAAAAATCCACAAAATTGAGCAACCATGATGGCCTGCTCTGAAACCATGGTGACAGGAATAGAAGGTGCCTAAAACAGAAAGCCCATAAACATAAATAATCCAATCTTGATGTTAGCCTTTGCTTAATTGGAGCCCCAACAGAATACCTAGTGGTAGCTGACAGGATGAAGGTACAGCCTCTAGTTACCTTATATAACTTCAATGTAAAAATCAAACCTCTAGGAGGAGATTTTATATGTAAATGAAAGACCACCTTAGTATAATGAGCCAGACAAAAATTAGGACATGCACAAAAACGAGTTTTTATTATGTAACTGCAAGTGACCAATCAGTTATTTTAATGTGATTTTTTCCATGTTATTTTTTTGTATAAAAGACCCTATGTGTTTCCTAGGAGTTGTGCTGGCTGTGTTCGATGCCTAGCACCTGCAGAACTGAAATAGAGACACCTACCTTGACTCAGTGTGTTGAACCCTATTAGGGACAACATGTTCCTATTGTATAAAATTCTGTGGAGGCATATGTTACTGGGCAAGAAACATGAAAGCATGAAACATACTCCTTTTCACAGTCATCATAATTTTTTTCATCCCAATAGATCATCATATACTTTTAAGTCAAATATTTGTTTCTTCCTTTCCACCAAAACTGTGTTCATTATCCAGTGTAAGTTATTATCGAAAGTTAATATCGATACTTTCTTTTTGTAAAATTAAGTTAGCATTAAGTAATATAACAAAGGTCAACTCAAAAAACAGCATAACATGTAAAAATGTAAATCCTAAGGACAACCTGCTGCATAAGTTGAAAACTATCTTATTTTTTTCAGCAATCAAGGAAAAGAGTAGTGAAATGGGAAGACCTGATGCAAGTTCTAAAAAATTTTTCTAACTATCACCATCAGCTTGTAGAGATCATGGGTCAATTAAAACCTCACAGAAGCAGCTTTCATCCTAGTTGTATCAGTTTTGATTCTATTTCTGAATGGCCAAAGTTCAATTCCCAGGATTTCATTCATCGTATCAGTTCCTGATACTAGAACGCAGAACAAGAAAGCAAAAGTGGTCACAAAACAAAAACAATTTCTGCAGAAAATGCATCCAGAAGAATCACCAGTGGACAGTTTCAGGCTTTCCCCTCGTTGGCCTAAAAAACATCACCTCATTTTCAAATGCACAGAAAGCCACACAAAGTTTGGACCCTCTTTGTCCTAACTAGGAGGATTAGAAATGCCACATGTTAATACAGTTGAAGGCTAGAGGACAAGTGAAAAATGACTGTACAAATCTTCTTTCCTCAAGAAGCCAGGCTTAAAAAACAAAGACAGCAAATATGCTTGGCTTATTTCAAACAAGTTATGTGAACACTAGATTACAACACACAAAGAGTAGTGTACCTATCTGCAAGTTTCACCATTAAGGATGGCACAGAAACACAACTAACCACAAGCTGCAGCCTTCAGGTGATAAAGCATTCTGGCTGCAGTCACGTGTCCAGAAATAAGAAAGGGGAAGTGTTTGGAAACCTTTTTATAAAACAGAAAACGTCTGGTTAAACAATACTGAGGCACATGACTGAGTCTGCAATAACCAAGAGGTGAGCTCGTGACAAACTAGAAATATTTCTCCTCTGAAGTGTACAGTTCTCTTCACCTTTCTTCCCAATTTTATCCTTGTCATGGAAGAGGTAATGCCTGTGAAAGCTGAAGGAAGGATATAAGCAGAAGGATGTCTGTGTCTCAGATGGTCTAGTGGAAAAGACCAGCTGTGGGGAGGGGGAGGAGCTCGCCCCCCAGCTCCTCTCTTTCCTGCCCCATTAGCAGTATAGCTGCTTGGTAAAGCTCTGCCCACTGCACCAGGAGGCAGTTCTGTTGTTATCCGAGAATGGTATTAATTCTGAAAGCTGTTCATCAGGACTAGTTTCAACTAGAACAAACAAAACACAGCACTGTTTTCCTCCAGTCCATCTGCATCTCTGTGAAACGCCACATTTACCCAGTTAACATAAGCATTCTTCTTGATGCACACCAGGACTTCTCACTTGAAAGGAGAGGGAGCTTCTAGATTTGATACCATTTTGCATTTCCCTGGGACATAAGCACCTTTGCAAAACAGACAGTCATAGATCTCTTCCTTTCCAACTCTCCTAACTGCTCTCAGCTGTCCACCTGTATCCAGCAGAAGCAACACTGGAGCCCGAGGCCATTACCAGCTGAGTCCAGTGCCCTGCACAGCCACCAGTTCTGTCTCTCTGTGACCTGACCTCTCCCTACAACACAGAGGGAACCTCTCAAGCTTGAGGTCACATCCCAAAACTGCCCACCTCAACCCAGACCCTTCCCCATGCTGGATTTTACTAACCTTATTCCATTCAAGTGCAGGTTGGCCATCTCTCCTTCTACAGCAGCTGAGGAGATCAGGCCAGCTGCTGCCTCTGGCTTTCAGTCTGGCCTCCACTAAAAGAGGAACTTCTGGCCCCTTTGTCACCTCTCCTCACTCCTTTCAAATTCCCTCTTTGTAACTTCTTTCCTCGCTTTGCTCTTTCTAAAGTTTTCCTCAGCCCGTGTCTCCAAAACTTTTCCAAAGTAGCCTGGTTTCCTTTCTCTGGTTAAGCTGCATCTGTTCCCAATTTGCTGCCCATTCAACACCTGGGCGGGGAATCAATACTTAATACTTTGCAGATGGGGTAACAGTCCCACCACAACGAGCTGTCTAACACAGGCCTAGCACAACAGCACTAGTGCAAAAGTGCACAACGGGGCCAAGAAGGAAGGACAGCAGCCTCAGTCTGCAGTCAGCGCACTGCAAAGAAGGTGAAACCGCACCCAAGCAGGAGAGTTTTCCAGATACAAAATTTCTCAAATGAGTCCAGAAAGCGCTTATTTAAAAAAAAAGACATCCTCACAGCCACATGAAGTTGTATCAACACATTCACTGGAGACCTCAGAAGTTCTATTATAATCTTCACATCCAGAAGATGGGACACAAAAATCTTCAAGGGATCACCCTTCCAACCTGAAAGTATGAGGCAAGTTCCCTAGTTCTTTATAAATGGGAAACAAAACCCAAAAGCCTACGAAGGTGGAAGGGAGGGAGGAAGGGATACAGCTGGATCCCACACAAAAGACTGACTCCAAGTCAGAAACTGCAGGTAAATCGTGTGTCCCAGTACTCTCAGCCAACAGCAAGACTGACAGACAGGAGGAAAAGGCAGCTTGCTCCCTGTCTGGGAAGCTACAGGTTTGCATTGGTCTCATCTAAACATAAACATCACATCACAGCGAGCTTCCACCACTCTCTCCTCTGTTCTTCACTTTACAAAAATCCCCTCAGTTCATATATGTGCAAGCCATTTTTTAATTAAATGTCAGGATGCAATGTAAAGTGGTGAAGACTAAATATATAACCAAGCTTTATTATGACCTTAAGAGGCATAAAAAAGCAAATGGAAAGAAAAATACCTTTACTAGGTATTTTTGAACACAGTATCAATGTTGAACACTATTAAAAAGGGTTATTTTCAGGTAGAAATTCTCAGCACTAAGACAACAATTACAAGTCCATACAAAAAATCCTTTGCAAATCTGCAGTTTAGATTTAACATTAAAAAATCCAGACGTAAGAACTTAAAAGGCAGATGTGAAAGGTCACACTGAGAAAAAGCAAAAGTGACCAAAATTGAGACTTAGCGTCTTTACTTCTGGAATTTTTTGTAAAAGGGTAAATGAGTAAATGTGAAATTCTCCAGAAGCACAGAGACAGTGCAAACTAGAAAGGAGTGTGTTCAGCAGATGGCAATCCCTCCACCGGTTGATTACATTACCTGTGTGGTCTGAGGCAAAAGGTTAGGATGAATACAGGCATTGTATACGATAAGAACAGAGCAGTCTTTCTTTGTCGGGCTCTCTAAGCTTTCTTTAAACAGTATTGCACAATTTAAAACTTGCCATAATCAAGGAGATGCAGACACAGATCCACGCTAAGAACTTTAAAAATACTCTAAGTAGAAGAGCAAGGTTAACACAGGCTAACCCTGGACGTTAAGGATGGGAAGGAAAGCAAACAGCAGCCACTATGAAATCTGTAAAACCTCTTTTGGGCTTGGAGCCGACTGTGCAGCCCATCTCCCAACAGACAGACACACTGCCATTACCTGGCATCGGCGACAGAAGGCAGCACGAATCTGGGGGCTTGCTGGAGGAGTGGGAGCAAGGGAGAAACGCTGACGGCCCAGAGCTGGCAGGTCTGAAGCTTTTAACCAGGCCAACAAATAAGGAGATGTGAAATACTCTCAGGTAAGCCAGGCTGTGCAGTGGGGAACACAATGACAAACCCAATGACTGGGATTTGAGCCCCAGTTTTGACATTCGTTAGTGGCTCTGACCTTGGGCACCATTAAGAAAGGAGCTATCTTAGCTTTTATAACCCCGATCCCTCATCTCTCAGAACTGAGAAAACTTCCCAGAAGAAACAGGAAAAAAAGCAAGAAGTCAGGTCCTGTCATCACGAGTCTGGCAAAACCAGAAACACTGTACAGAGTGAAAAGTCTCCAGATAAGAAATGAGTGAAAAGGCAAAACTGAGCAGTTTATATTGATAGAGAAGCAAGATAGGAAGAGTTATCTGTGCTTTATGGTTTGACACAACAGCTTGAAGTCCAACAGTTATGTTGTCGTGACATGTAAATCAGTCTGTTTTGATCCCTGTCTGTTCAACAATTTGCAAATATTAATTAATCAGTACTCCAATGCTGGTTTGCAAGAGATTACACCTACAGTTCTGATCTTTCTGCTTCTGCCCTCGCCCTTCCTCAAGGGGAGAATTGTGGAGATACTGAAATCTTGCTTTAGGGTTAAAATACATATTTGAGTGTTGCCCATACTTGTTAATGAACTCAAAGAAAACTTAAAGAGAATCTCTCTGGTATTACACCTTCAGCCACTTCAAGCAAGAACGTTCAGGTGGTGGCTGCTTTTGATCAGAAACAGACATCATCAGAGAAGTTCGTACTTCTCCTTTTCATCAGGAGAGTGACATGAGACTGAAGACTCATCTTGCAACTCACAGTAATGTGGAGCAGAGGGGAGATTTTTTTTTTCAGAATCACACTAATCTACTAACTGGGCAAAAATTTAATCACGTATAAGCAAGCATAGTGATTATAGATCACATACATGCCCTACTCAATGAGTGAAGCAAGAACCTCAACAGCTCCAAGTACTGGAAATGGAGCTACACTCCCCAGCACCAGCCAGTCCACACAGAAAGCAAAATAAGCCACTGACTGGGATGCAGGCAGCACATCCCATTTAGTCCAGGCTGTTTAAATGACAGACATGCATAGCCATCAATATCTAAAGTATCTTGTAGGAATCCCTGTGTATGCACCCAGGAAGACACAAAGAAAAGCACCCAAGACCTTACATTATCAAAAGAGGGGGAAAAGAGTTTTATATTAAAAAATTATTTTCTCTTGAATCTCTAGAGCAGCAAGCATTTACATAGTTCAACTGGACATTAAGCAAACTGATGTTAAACAGCTTAAGTTTTTGATTCTTACCTCCTCTGGTACAATGATTAAAGGGTATTTGTTCTCTGATAAGAAGTTAAAAATAACCCATACTTTAAATGCATCCTCATCACTAATCAGCAAAGGACTTTTAGAGAGGTTCTTTTTAGCACAGAGAGTCCAGCACATCCTGTTGAATTCAACTTTGTCGAAATTTCCTTGAACCTAAAATGAAGAAATTGAAACAAAAAAAAGCATTAATATACACAAATAACACAGAACAACAGACAGGCAACGTTTAACAGGTGAAATCACACAAAAAGCACTGAGAAGATTCTAGCTTGCAAGAAATGTAAAGACCCAAAAAGAGCACTGTAGCAGCCTAGTCTGATTTCTTGCATGGGGTCAACTAAGGTATTTCTTCCATCAAAATCTACCATCCAATTTCTGGTCAAGTTAATAACACCCTGACTTCATGTGAAGGAGGCTACACTGCATTCTGCATTTCCTCTAGGACTTAAGCTTTAGCCTCAAACCATCTTCACAGCTGTCTTAGTTCCAAATGCCCTTCTATTGCACTAAGCTACTGAGAATCGATACAGCAAATTTGGAAACCATTATAGCCAAAACTATATATGGATATGGTAAAAGCAATATTGGAACAATAGTTGGGAAAGACCTTTAATATGTTTTCCCACTTCACGTTACTCTAACCTATCTCTTCTAGGATATTCATAAATATGTAATAATTTTTTCTCGAACACTAATCCACTTAAAACCTTTCCTTTTTTCAGACTTGCAGATCTTTTCCTTATTGATAAAAAAAAATCTTGTTTTTGTTATCCTTTATCATACTTAGCAACTGCACATACCCATCTGTGAATTATTTACATATGCGAAAGCTTTCATTTCATCTATTTCCTTTTAAAACCCTCATTTATGTTAGAGATTAAATCTATTTCTCTTCCTACAGCTTTGCAATGCTATTTCTTTGACAACATATAACCAATAAAGGCACGTTCTTCACTGTCATGAAAGAAAAAATCCAAAATCTTGAGATTTTGGAAAGCATGTCTAAAGAAACAGGTTCTTTTGTACCTCTTGCAGTAATGACAATATCAATGTCCAGTAACATTTTCTTATGACAGGCCAAACCATGCGTCTTAGATGCTTCAAGGACACCACTGCAAACTGGATGATATCCTATCCAGTCTGGTAAGTGGTCAAATATAGCGGAGGGCGAGCCAGAGTGGCTAAGTCAAAGATAGACTAAGGAAGTAGATGAACTGATGTGAAAGGAGGGAAAGAAAAAAAAAGAAGACACAAAAAAAAAAAAACCCAGAAGTAAACAGGAAACCAACCCTATGCCAAGAAGCACTTTACAGTATAGTTTCCAGGAATAAAAGTGAGCCTATGAAAGAATGCCATAGACTTTGCATGCTTGCAGAGCAGGCCCCAGTGTAAGCAACGATGCAAGAGGCCGGTCACAGCCATCCTTTGAAGAAAGTGGAAGTTGTAGGAGCTATAGCTGCTATAGCCACAAACTCAATATCCTGGTTTTTTGCACAAAAAACACATGAAACACTAGCTAAGCAAACAAACACCTGTGGAAGAAGGACTAGAAGCCAGGTTTCCTTTTCCTCCCTTCAATTTGCCTGTGCCATGACTACTTTTACCTGTGCTTTTTCCCCATCTGTCCTCCCTACCCTGCCCAATGAAGCCTGACTTCTTTTCCAAGACAGCTTCACCCACCCAGATGATGAGCAGTTCCACCTTGGAAATGTCCCAGTGGTTATGCTACTCCCAAGGAAGATGCCAATGCAGTGGGAAATCTCCTTTCCTACAGCCACCACCTGGCAAGTACTCCAGGAACTGTAAATAAGATGGATTGCTCTACGAGCAGCTCAAGTTTAAAGCACAACAGCAATCAGTGACCACAAGGAGAAGCGTGGAGAAAGGCCAGGGTAAAGGAAAGTGTGTGGTTCCTGCTCACGTAGGAAAGCTGGATCGCATGCACCTCAGAAACTTGTGTCAAAACCCAAGTCATCTACAGCAGGTCACTGCCACCGGGATTAGGCAGCAGCCACGCAGGAGGTTTCAGGACCATTCTGCCACAGGGGACTATGTTGTGTTGTGACAGAGGTCCCACTTTAGACATTCCTTTTTTCAGAATCCAGACTTGCTTCTGAAATGGACTTCATGGGATCCATGAAGTATCCAGAGCAGAGACACTGCTTAGGAATTATTCAAGAACAATAATCAGATGAGAGTACAAGTCCTGGCTCTCTAAAATAACTCTAATTTTGCATCTGTGTTTTTTTTTTTCTAAATGATGAGGCTGTCTGTTAAATAAAGGATATAATCATAAAATTGTTGTTCTGGGTATATTGGGAGGCAGAGATGGAACTACATAGTTCTCTTTAATAAAGAATAAAAATTTCCCTCAGCAATTTCATGTAGCAATGCCAACTGTTCCTGGTACCTACATTCTACAAGAACATTTGCACTGAGTATAATCCCAAATTCCTTTAGAGATAGCTCCATACCAAAAAAGTCTTGGCTGTGTTACTTTGGCTTCCTTGACCAGCAAAGCTCCATTATAAGTCACTACGTAATAATAACTCTGAATGAATAATCTCTCTGAATTTATAAGAGAACATTTCTAACCATCATTTCAAAAATTAAAAATATATTAACAGCTTCTAAAGTTATACTTGAACTTATTAGCAAAAGTACTTCTAACTTAGTTGAGAAACTGTAAAAGTAAAAACATTTCAAACAGGAGGTATTCATGTCAAAAAACCCCAGTTATAAACAAATACACACATTGGTTTTTCACACATGAAAAAAACACATTTATAAAAACAGACTGGGTCAAAGATTACCCTGGAATTTAAATTTAAAAAGGATTCCACATAACATCTTTAATTACAGTGAATCTACTAAGAATCCTACAGTGAAATCATCTAGATGTGAAACTAAAATAAGAAATTTATGACACTGTACTTAGAAACAAGATCGTGTTTGACCAGAGTACTCATCCTGCTTGCAATGTGTGTGAATACCACACAACTCTGTTGTTCAATTAAAGAACAAATAAAATCTCATAAAAGAGATTTTTCCTGTGCAATAGTATATGTTTTTAACTGTACTTCATAATTTGTCCAAATTATTTGAAGTCACCATTTCATTTGGAAACTTTTACAGGACTCCATACTAATAACTCTGCAGCAGCTATCAGTTTTATCTGTGAATCTGCCCAAATGATGAAACATACAAATTAACTGACCCCTCCAACTTTAAAACTGCTTAAACTCCTAGAGGTAAAAACGTGATATATAAAAGACATCGATCTTCCCCTTTCTAAGAAGTTTCACAAAATAATCAAAAGAAAAATGCAGCAAAATCCATATAATTTTGTAGATCTTTAATTTCTACTAGTATACGCAAGGTATAATTTGCCATCATCAATATCCTACCAAATAACTCTAAAACCGAAGAAAATATCTGGTTTGATTGCCAGTGATCAGCTCGGTTCCAAAAATAAGACAAGCATTGGCAGTGTAAATAGTATTCACTAAGTTGCCTGGAAGATGAGACAACCTGAGGTGTAGAACGATGTCCCTTCTTTGTCTCACCCCACTATGACTCCACCCTGCTATAAATAAGGCACATTGAAAAGGAAACATTTTCAATTGGTATTAAAAGACATACGTTGTCAATAACGGAACATGCTCCAGTACATGGTTATGAAACCAAGTAAACCAAATTATAAAGACATTATACTGACAAGTGACAGCTGCCTCCTGGAAGTGACACTTGCAGAACAAGAAGCGACTTCACTTCAGATGTAGTAAAATCCTAGATACGTCTGTCTGCTAAGAAACAAGCAGTACAAATACTAGAAATCACCAATACAGCAATACAAACGATTATTCTAACGATTTATTCAAATTCTCTATTTGGGTAAGGGAAATTAGTGCAACCAATTCGCCTCATTAAACTACTGACTTGTGCCTTTTTTGATCAACTCCTTGGTTCTAAGGGAAGAGGCGTCGTTGCAGGATAACAGAGGGCAAGAAGGCACTAAAAAATATAACTGCATTTAAGAGTATTAACAGAAGTTATTTGAAAAGGTGACAAAATCCTCTCAATAAAATGAGAAAAACATTACATATATGTTTTTAAAGAAATCTAAGGATTTACTAATTTTTTTAACTAAAATATCCTGAATTCAAAAAAATATCTCTTGAGAAGGTTGCACTTGCTTAAATCAAGTAATTCACCAGAAAATGAATGACTGGAAATTGAGAGAATTTCCTCTGTATTTGGGGGTATAAACCAGCAGTCCTTCTTTACTAGCTTTGCTTACTAGCATAAATTAGTAGCATTTGTTCTACAATCACCTCAACTAAAAGAACAGATTATGCCTTGGAAGAAGGAAAAAAAAGAAGGGGTTTCTTGTTTGCTTTTTTTGCTTATTTGGTTTAAACAAAGGAGACATGCTATGAACCAGTGACTTCATCCTGCTGCATGTTGTCTTTTGGCACTGATGTAAAGTCATCTCTCAAAGATGAGATGTCACAATCAAGTTTTTTTCCAGTCCACAAAGATAGCCTTCTGTCTAAAGCATTTCACTAATGTTTAATAGTACATATCTAAACTGTTTACAAGCATTAGTCAGGATTAAACAACATAAAGTTACAGGTAATTTAATTCTCTTCCTTAATTCTTTCATCTTTCAAGATGAACTATGGTATGTGTATACCAGGCAATTATGAGAAGCCAGATCATTGTTTAATTAATACACTGATTAATACACAACACAAGAAATTACGCGCAGACATGCTCCTTCTTTTCAATGAGAAAGCAAGGTAACTTGTCCTTTGCTTTTATGATGGGGTAAGGAGGTACAACAGAGTAGCTAAACACTGTAAATTCACACCAACCTACTCACGTAGCCAGGTCTTTAATTTTCAAATGAAGTGTAACTTCCATTATATGTATCACACTTTTCACCACTGTTAAATGGTGAAGAAGCGGCCAAAATGAGCAAACTAGGCTAAGGAGTTTGTGCAATCTGCAATTGCTGCACTGGAGTTTTCAGCAGCATATCAGTTCAGGAACTCCGTAAAATCATGAAAGAAAGCAAACACTTATGTATCTGCAGCCACAATATCAAAGTGTGAGACTTCTTCAGCCCCAAGCATACGAAAAATCAGTGGTATTGAAGCTAATATGCTGGTGCTATCACACGGGTTTTAACATCTAGGACAGTCAACAGAAGTTGTCAGGAAGACAGCTTTTAATTTCAAAAATGTCAACCTAAATGTCAAAGGCACAGCTCCCAGAGTCCAGCTGTGTCCCAGCGACTACCTATCTTAGAGCAAGATAGAGAGCAGAGTAGGGGAAATCCTGCCAGCTTTCAAGAGCCTCCCCCATTACAAGGTACAAGAGAAGACTGGAGAGTGTTCAGACATAAAAAAAAAACTTGCAAGATAGCACTTAACAACACTCCCTAATGTCACTCACTGTAACTATTTGAAGGGATTTATTTAATAAAGTACCTTGTGAATAGACATTAAAGATATTTTTGCCCTTTCTGTTTGCAAAGGAGTCTACAACAATATTCTGTTACAGCCACAGTATCAAGTGGGACAATCTATAGCTCCACGATGCTTTCAAATAAATTCAAGCTGAGGTGCTTTATTACTATGAACATGGTTCTGCATGAACACTTAGACCCCTTAGACAATGACCAGGTGTAATAGGAAATAGAAACCAAGGAGAGAAAAAAAGAAGTAGAGGACAGTGCAACCCTTGATTTTAAGGCACAGGCTCTCCAGGGTACCCACCCCACCACGACCCCACAACACACACACTCACAACCAGAGTGTCTTCACACCAACAGGCTTCCTGCAAGCAGAAGTCTAACGTAAAGACACTCTACTACAAAACCTGATAAAGGGAGGAACAGAACACAAGAATTCAAAACTTACCTTTTCCAAGATGAATTTGTTCAGATAAGGCATGTAACCCTGATTGGAAACTGGTCCCTCATCATCGTCCCTGAAGTGCTCCTCCAAGGCCACTGGATCATGGGGAACATTTAACACTGTGCACAAGTTGTGAGAAAGGACCTAAGGACATAAGAGAAATCAGTGACCGTGCTGTCAGCCTTAACCACACTGTGTTCCCTCCAGAGCAGACCTGTGATTCACAAAACCATGCACAGAAAATGACGCGTTCATGTCAGCAAGAGTTCTGCCCTGTGGATTGTTGTGAAATGTAACTAAAAACATCAACTCCAAGGATTGGAGGGCTTCGAACAGTTGCCCGCTTACAGAAGCAATGCAATCATAGATAGGTCCATTGCTACAAAAGTGCCAACGCAGCTACAGAAGCTTCCCTTTGTACACATACAGTTGAAAATCAGGAGAGGCATGCAGAAACACCAGAGTAGTATTTACAGCTTGCAACTACATAGCTATGGAAAACAACCACAAATACCTAGCCTTTGAAGTTATAAATATTTACTATCTAGTGAAAAATAGTAAAGAAGAAAACAACTCAATATGCACCTTTACTTTACAAAGAAATGACTACTCAAAGTATTAACTATGGATTTCTCTCATCTGCTTGCTTTTGGGTTGCTTTACAACATTCAGACCATGTTTCAGTTAGCAAAGGAAAAGTAATATTTATAAAAAGGGGAAGAATTTAGGCGTGCTTCTGAAATTTTTATTTTAAAAAGGTATTTGCATTAATTTTGTCAAGAGCTTAACACTCACCAGCACCCACCATTTCTTGAGAAATGACCTTCAAGAAGAGGTTACACGCATGACTCGTTTTAAGGAAGTAGAATTATTGAAAACTAAGTGGGGGCCAACACATCTCAACTTCTTCAACTTAGGCCGAGTTTTGCACGCACAAGGTAGCACCTCGGTACCAACAAGAGGAAAGCAGAGCCTGGACAGCAATGACTCCAGGGCCACCAGCACTTTCCTGAGAAAGGCAAAGAACTGTCCCTTTCATTGTTCATGCTGTTTTGAGTCAAGTCAGTCCTATAACACACTGCCCACTGGGACTTAAACATGCTGTCACTCAGGAGCCCTCTCCCCTTGGCATGATGCAGAGTTAAGCCTCTGAAGACCATGTACCAGCTACAGGAACCGGGTTAAGGATTTAACTTCACCTGCCCAGGAACGGTCTGCACTGAAAAACTGTAACAAAGAACCAAAGGCAAAAAAATACAGGTAAAACACAGTTAGGCAGAAGTAAAACACATTGAGTCTTTTGAAAATGCATGTTGCTTATGGTTTGGTGTTTTTTTTCTTAAATCGACAACTAGATGGGACAGACTGCAACTGAATTTTGGTCTATGTTTTACTTTTTCATCATGCAGCACAAAATTAATAAAACCCACACCTTAATCATGCAAAAAGAAAGCAGTAAAAATATGTGCAGAAAATTTATAAGTGGGTCTCTTTAGGTGAGCAGACATAAAGCAGTCGAGATGGGGTAGCTGCAAAACAAGAAGTGAAAGTCTGAAGTCGTCAAAGCCTAGGAAATCAAACCTCTGCCACATGCTTAAAAAGTCCAGATTTCCTGCCCCCGCCCCAAAAAATACACACATCTACTTTTCTTAGGTATGATAAGGAAACATGCAGAGCCTAAGCACTGGTTACCATAAAATCCTACAAAGCCCAAGATGCAAGCTCAGTTCAGAGGAGACTTCCTCTCTACATACCTCCAAAGTTTTCTTTTAGAAAAGCACAAATTTACATGAGAAATACATATTATCATTGCCATATGCTAACATTAAGCCACTGGAGCTATCCAGGAGCAAAAGTTTAAAAACAGAAAAGCAATAGCAAAATAGTATTTAGAAGTTATCACACTTCACACTATTTCAATAATGTATTTCCCTTCAATCTATCCTTATTTTTAACCACCACATCAAATCAAGTATTTGAGTCCATGTGATTTACATATGGGGGGAAAAAATGTTCTATCATCTGTGTTTCCCCTTCTATTTAAGGCTTCTTGTGTTATTTATAGAAGACTGAGGGATTCTTGAATTTCAGAGAGATAAAGATGATCTCATTTTTCCAACCAGACTGTAGTTGCTAATACTATAACTAAAAAAATATTCAGCTAATAAAAATATTCTAAAAGTATAACTGATTTAAGCTTATTACCAAAATAACTCAAAAGTCTTAATAAAACACTTTCTCATCATGTCCTTTCTACATGTTTCTTTTCTCCTTTTTTCAGCCTTCTTGCTGTGTTTGGACTGTCAGAAACCTAGGTGGTTTCCACATCAAGCAAGAAATTTACCAGGAAAGAATTCCACTTCCAATCATTTTCTAAGATCTGTCTTATCTGCAATCTCTCCTGTGCCCAGTGCTCTCTTTTCATAACTCAGGAAATTCCCTGGCGTCTGCCAAAGCCTGCCACTCTAACACAGCCAAGCGCCAGCTGAATTCTTCAGTTGCAGGGTAAGTCTGAAAAATTCTGCACTGAGGTCTCATTTGAGGTTTTTTTGTTCTCTCAAATCACCTTATCTGGACCATGATATGCTCTATTTTAATGAACAATTTAAAAAAAAAAACCAAACTAGCTGAATACTAGGTTAACTGGGGTATGAAAAATCGCCTTGCCTTGCAGAAGCTCTGTCAACCATGAGGAAGTTTTGCACCAGTGAGGATTATTCCTCCCATGCCCACAGGGTTGCTAGGCAGCTCTTTCTTCCAACACTTATTATGTTCTGGATGCCAAGTTTAACCATCTACCTTCATGCCAGAGACAGTTCCTACCCCAGGCTGGAGACCCATCTCCGTGCTCCAGCAAACAGGCACAGTGGTGGTCCCCAAACTGTGGACAGCACAAGCAGTCTGCAAAGGGTCTGCAAAACCAGTGACCTCTTGGCACAATTTTTCCATCTGCAATTAAAAGTTTCGTAAGAAAGATGCCTAATGGTGCCCAGGGAATACTGAAGGTGTTCTGCTCTAAACATAAATAACCAGATGAAACAAGCAAGCTGGACACCAAAGATCATTACAGACTTTGTATTTGCTTTATTTATGGCTGGTCTCAAGCTGCTACACCTGGAGTGCAGATCTCCAGCCCAGCACTTCTCTGCCATGGCTACTTTCCTCCAAGCTCCCATTTTCCAAAACATTGATCTTCCAAAACTTCAAACACGTGTTGAATTGTTACCATCCACGTAGTTCCATTTAACCTTGTCCACAAAAATGATCTGCATTTCTAAAGGGAAAAAGAAGATCTGCTAGACTACTTACTGCTCAGCGACAAAATTTTGGCCCAGATGATAGCAAGAGCACTAACAGGGCAGACTAATCCTACAGCGGCTATTGGCAGCATCTTCAGTACTTTTTTCTTTTTCTTTTCCATCTTTCAGGGGGGTCTTATCCCTCCCCTGTCTCTTTTTAAGATTGTAAAATGTTGGCATTGCAGTTCCCAACAGCTCCATTCAGTGGCTTTGTGTGAATTCATTCCAAGACATTCTTGGCTCATCTCTCCCTGCCATCCATGTCAGCAGCTAGCCAGCCAAAATAAGGCTACTCACAAGTACTCTCCCGTTTCCTTTTTTATCAGTGTGGAAAGCAACATCATATAGGTCCCCCTGTCACAGGCACAAGGTCTTTTCAGCCAAGCATACAGTTTCTTGCATCACAGCATCTCCTAGGTACAGCTTCCTCATCCACCCAGGTATCTCCATTCGGAATCTCACTATTTAACATGGGGGTTAGTGCAGCAGCCTCTTCCCCAGCCGGAGAAGTGTATTCAAGACCAGTATCCACCAGCTCAAATTCCTGACACTAGCGCCCTTCACCCACATCACATCTCCGTTCCTTCATTTGCTCCCTTCTCCCTTGGGCAGTCGCAGACCCCTTGTCACCATCCTTGACAACCTCAGCCTTCCTCTTGCCTTCATTATCAGCACATCCCCTTTGGCCCCCAGTCACATACTGGTGCCAGCCTGCATCTTTCCAATTGACAAGGGAATTACCTTTCTGCCCTGCGGCTCCCGGCCCTTAGGAAGAACTTCCAGTAAACATCCTCCACCTACAGAGCCTTTCTTCTGCATCTTCCTTGAAACTAGTTGACAGAACCTCAAGGACAAAGGTTAAACGGGGTGCTGATCCACTGGCAGCTGCTCCTCTCAGGTGCACAGCCCCATCATTTCCTAATGGCCCCCATTTTGGTCTACGAGCTGCCTTGGTTTGCCAGCTCTTCTGGAAGAGGGGCATCCCTCCCCTCGCCCCTTACAGCCACAATTTCTCATGGCTACCCGAATACAAACGCTTCTGAGCTCTGTTAATGTCAGAGCACAACTCTCTCATAGTGAGTCATCGTGACTAATTTCCTACCATCCTTCAATGTTGTACAAAGTCAATTGTCCGGCTGGGGTCCTGCCCACTCGTCACAGGCTCTCAACCCTTCCAGTGCCCTGATACATTGTTCGAGGTCTTCCTCTCTAATCCGACCATCCCTCTTGCCCCTGCTTACACCATTCTTCCTCTCCCCACTGGCCACAGACTTTCCATTTAGTAAAAAGGCAAAACAAAGATAAGAGGTATAATAATCCTATACCATCCTAGATATGATTAAAGACTGGCTTAAATTTTCTAAACCTGACTAGTAACTTTGGTCACCCACATGTTCTGGGCCCAAAGGAGACGACAGTATTTTCACAAGGTGCTCCCCATCCCGGTCCTGCAGATATCACACCAGCAATCCAAGACTTTGAAAATCCACCCCAGGGGTAGCACACAAAACCCCACTGCCTAAGCAGAGATAAGTCACAAAGCAAGGTAAGGAAGAGCTTCCAGAGTGTAAAGATTAATTGGTATGTAGTCTTCACAAGACCTAATCATACCCACATACTTCAAGGAGTGTTGCTGGCTGCTAAGCATAACTACATTTAAAACAACAGTGTTTCGAGATTTGGATGAAAAGCAGACTCAATGTCAGCACACTACAGAAACTTTTAAAACAAGTCACTTTTAAACGTGCAGATTGCGAGAAAGATGAAACTGGATTTAAATACAGGAAAGCAAGTATTTGCATGTAGCTTGTGCTCAAATCACAACAGCAGCTATAACTGCAGACACAAAACTTATACTTTATTCTTGCTACGTCAGAGTTTGAAAGGGCTGAAACACACTAACAACATAATGATTGTGTTCATATTTAAAGGTGTAATTTAAGAACAGAATACAGAATTTCTTCAGCTGATACAGAAAAAGAGAAAGATCTGCAGCCAGCAGAATGTCTGAAGATTACTGATTAGACCAAAAAAATAATTAAAAAATCACTGCATACTGGAAGAAGATAATATTCAAAATTACAGAGAGAACTGATTTGAGCATCTCTTCTCTCAGCAGCTCAGCCCATATCCTTACAAAAGACATCTCATGAAATCCTTACTATTCCAAGCAAGTCCGAGTTTTTCCTCCAAGCGTTTGATGTTTCTCCAGACTACAAAGCAGACCCAATTCACTCAGCTCCATCCCTTTGCTCTAGATACATTAAAAACAATGTGTGATGCAAGCCCTTCAAAATAGGCTTCAGCTATGTAACACACATTAAACTTTCTCACAGTATTTAATGAAAATGATTTATTTTTATGGAAGGTTCAAAGATCACTTCTAGGTAGAGAAACTAGAAATCACTTTCTTCAACAAACTACATGTTATACTTAGGACTTTATATGCAACATGATGGCAATACCTTATACTGGCTTACCCAACTCAAAGATCCGCTGTCAGTAAGTCTTCTTAATGAGGAGGCAAGAGTTCAAAAAGTTACAACACTGCATGCTGTTCTCAGAAAACAAATAGGTGGGTGGGTTTTTTATAACAGGCGTATCATTAAACTATTAAACATACTTTTCCAATGCCACAGATCTCTACTAACCCGTTTACCTCCAAGCCTCATCTCTCCATTTCATAGGAGTGCTGTACCTTCCTCACAGTAACGTGGATGAGAAATACCTTATTGTGAAATATCTTCTTAGTACAACTTAGCCCTAAATCAATCAGACAGGAACTTCTGTTTTGCTGTCCTGCCTACCTCTTTCTGCTGTGCTGATGTGGTGCTACTGCCACAACATACACCTTTTCTCCCCGTAGGGCTATCGGTTTGACACCACATCCATCATTCACCAGAAAAAGCCAATAGAAGAACACTCTCTACTTCTTCCTGTGTTTCCTGAAAACTAACTCTCGGTGGCCACTAGAGAAGGTAGCAGCCTCATTTCAGACTTGTTTCTGCATTCCCAGGTCCCCCACTTGACATTTCCCTCAGGAACCTTCATATCACAGACCAAACTGCACAGACCCACAAAGAACTACTTTTTTTTTCATCCCTCCTCTCTTACAGATAGACAGAATGAAACATTAAAATGGTTTAGGAAGATATCTGACAAGCAATGAGACAAGTTTAATTTCCTCTTTTTTATTTGTAGCATTTCTAGATGTGGGGCTCTAATAAAACAGCAGAGCAGGGCAACACAAGTAACTGTGCTTCAGTCTGGAAATACAACTGCTGCTTTAATCCACTTACATCAGTCAACAATCTTAGAGAAGAAGTGATGACACCTCCATCAGAGCAAGCCATACAAGCCTACCAGCATCCTGTACCAGCCGCTTCTTCAGACACTTAATGCACCCCAGCACCTGTGTGACCATGACAGCTTCTTCACCAACCAGCACACCAACATGTGCTGCAGACACACCTCCCAGGTCACAGCAGCTCACACAAGGTGTGGCAGTAAGACAGCAAAGCAGGATTCCTTTAAAAAGCAGGACAATTAAAAAATGCCTCTCTGCAACATATTTCAGTTAGTCCTGCAACACTAATAGTCGCTTTTGTGACGCCACCTGTGAAAGCCCTGGGACCAGCACAGGTTTTTAGCTTGAGCTTCCAGTCAGGCCTGGCCTCTCACCTGACTCCTGCCCAGCAGTCACTTGTGGCCACGTTAGGCTGCTGTTATCTCACAGCCTGATCACCCCAGGCCAAGAAAAGGAGAAGAGGAAGAGGCTGCTTGCAGCACAATGCATGTGGACACTTATTACATAATGCTGAAAACAAAGTCCATTAGCTACTGACCAGGCGTGGAAATATCACCCACAGCACAGTCGCTTTCCCTCATGGAGCTGATCCCACAAAGGACACAAACTTCAAGTCATCATCGTGGCCAACACAATTCCAGCACTTGGTACAAGGACTCACAGTCTCAAATGTCGACAGGTGTTGCGTTCTTATTCAAAATATTTATTTAGCCAGATTCCTGCTATTATTCCCAGGCCAAGACGGTCCCATAAAGCAGGGCCAAGACGGGATCAGATTCAGCAAGCTGCCTGAGAGCTCTTTTAAGAGCACAAACATTACTTCAGCGTATAAGCTAAGGAAAGAATGGCACAGTTGGAGCCTCTTGACTAATTCTCCTGTTTATATCCAAATAAGAGAGCACTGTGGAACCTCGCTCTCCCTTTGGCAAGCTATGAATTTCACTTGGATGCAGCCAACCCCTGTAGATGGGACCTTGTGGCTACCCCACAAAAGATTTTGGCCAGAAAGGGTACCAAGGACACGCAGTTGAAAGGGGACCAGAAGCACAACAAGGGTTTGTGCGTTGACATCTTGGGGAGGACGAAGCACTTACCAGGGCAGACTGAAAACCAGGCTCCTCGGGCGTGAGGAAGGGCCTGCACAAGCCTCCCACAGAAGGGAGGCACCCAGGCGCCACACGAACGACAGCCTCAGTGGAGAAAACGCAATTTTCACAGCGCCCAAAGGAGCTTCGAGAAGGGGCCGCCACGTCCCCCCCGTCAGGCCCCAAGCGTGACCGCCTCAGACAGGCCCCAGGCCGAGCACCGCCACGGTCACCGCGGAGGCAACTGGTGGGGACGCCCCACGCCCGTGTCACGGCCCCTCAGGCCCACGGCGGCAGCCCCTCACGCCCACATCGGGTCCCAGCCCCACACACCGCTCCCCGTCGGGCTCCCCTCTCTCCTCGCCGCCCCTGCCCGGGCCGGGCCGCCCCACTTGCCTTGAGCTGGGACTTGGAGACCTTCCCGCTGCGGTCGAGGTCGAGGGCGGTGAAGGCGTGCCAGATGGACTTCAGCAGCTCCTCCTTGAGGCCCACCATGGCCGGCCCGACGGCAGCTGCTGCCGCCCCGCTCCCGCCGCCGCTCTGCCTTCGCCTCGCCGCCTCCGCCGCGCCCGCCCCGCACCGCCCCGGGGGCGGGTGCCCGGCCCTGCCCGGCTCCGCAGGCGCCGCCCCGGGAGCCGCAACCGCGCTGACCCGCCTGGAAGGCGAGGGCCGGGGCGGCCTCAGGCGCCAAGGGCAGCCGGAGCTCGGCCGAGCCTGCCCCCAGGCAGGGCAAGGGCGGCCCCCGGCAGGTCCCGGCCTCGGCAGCGCCGGCCCCGCGGCGGGTGGCTCCGTCCCCGGCTCTGCCCGCAGGGGACACCCAGCGCCCGGTTGTCACAGGATGCCATCCCACCGGGAAAAATAACTTTATTTCTAGACTATTTCAGCCCCGAGAATTTCAAAAAGCAGCTTGCAAGGGAGGCTGCGAGCAGCTGGAGGGAACGCGGTGCCATCAGAAATCTCCCCGGGGGAGGGGGGGGAAGGGCTGAAAACAACTTCAGCGCTACTTCTGGAGCGGTACAGAACATCACCACGAGGAAGAAAGAAGTGGGGGGGTTTGTTTGGTTGATTTGGGTTATCTTTTTTTTTTTTTGTGCGCGTGTTGAGTCCTCTCTTCAATGCTGCGGGTTCAGACCAAGCCGTGGCGAGAGGTGTCCTGTGCTCCTGGTGCGAGGGGCACACCCATCCCCTCACGGCCCCTCTCTGCTAACGGGGGAGGGGGGGTGTGAGCCGCAGCGAGGCCCGAAGGAGCACGAAGAGAACGCTGCGACACGTACTGCTTCGAATACTGATAGCTCACAGACCACGATTAAGGTTCCTTTTTCATGGATTTTAAGCAGAACCATTCAGATCCCAAATTCAAGACATATCACAAACATGGAAAAAAAAAAAAAAGAAGAAGGACTTTAACTTTTGTCCAATTTTCGTCTTCATTCAACTGCATCATCAGAACAAAACCAGCTCTCTACAGGTGCCATGGTTCTGGCAGGTGCAGCAGGATGACTGTTTCACACCAGATGGGGCTGGTTCTTTATAATCCTGGTAAGAAAGGCACGCAAAGATTCAGGTATCACTTAAAATGCCATTTATTAGAGCTATCACTATAAGGAGGAGGACAGAATAGATAATCTTACATTCCTTCAGGCGCTGAGAACCCTGAGCTGTGCAGGATCAACCAGGTCTCTGATCAAGATGCAGCACCTCATGCAGAGCCTGTCCATGGAAAAGTCACACCATTTTGGTCATTCAAGCTATTACAGTATTTTCTTACAAGGAAATAGCTCTATACATTGTTTTGAATGACCAACAGGAAGGATGGTCACATGAGAACCTCTTGCCTGTGATAAAGGGCAGGCGACACAGGGGGTATCATCACAGGTACCCAGCTCCTCTGGTGCAATCACCCAGGTAAATTCATCTCACAGCCATGGGACACATGGGCCATATGGGCCTGGAGGCCGGGCAGGAGGGGCAGCACAAGCCCAGAAGGCACAGGCCTAACTTCTGTTCACTAATCTTCAATGTACAATGGTCCTCTGGTCAGAGTCACTACAGAGGAGCAGAGCAGAGGTCCACCATAGGAAGTACTTTTAATTCACACATGTGATAATGCAGAAAATCAGTTTTCTACATGTGGGAAATGGGAGACTAGAATTCTCCAGAGATTTCTGGTAATTTTTATTCTTTAGTGTCTTCTCTAGCTTACAGGAAACAACTAAAAGCTAGCAATGCAGAGGTGTCAACATCTCTCATAACAGTGAACACAGAGACACAACCTGCCTTATTCAGCAGGCATATCCTAGCAGCCTTCTCCCCCTCAATCTTCTTAACCTTTTTCTCCATTGTTTATTCAGGACTTCGGAATCCACAAATGATTATTTATGCTCTTTCCTCAGGATAGATGATGTGAACTATACAATTAACATCAGCAATTAATTGGATTAAATTTTTCTTGTGAACCCGATTTGCTAACATTATAGTTGTTAATATAGCCAGAAACATCTATCATCTTGGAATATATTATTGTTGTTCCAAAGTGGGGTTGTTGACCCAGTGTTGAGATGCTAAAATATACTTTTTAAAAGCACATTTTACATTCTTAAAGAACATCATTATAATTTCTTCTAATTTGACCACTGCTATTCCACTTAGGGAGGAAGAAAACAACTTTTATCATGCAGATAACCTAACAAACTATTTTTCTGATAGCTGAGCAACCACAAGGCCACCAGTAAATACAGAACATCCCCATTAAAGTGCATTAAAACACAGGTTCTGTGACATGTCACTGAGAAAAAGCAATTAATATAGTTTACACATGAATCTCCTCATGGTAGAGTTTAATTTCTGTTTGAACAGAGTGCAGTGATTTTTGGCAGCTCATTTTTATAAAAACAACAGAATGGTAAAATGAAATTAAAACAGTGCCCCACAAAGTAATTGTAAACAAAAAAAAACCCAAAACCAACCCCATTGAACTGTGTGTTTCTCTTTATTCTTGTTGCTGGCTTCTATTATTCCCAATTTAAATATTTAAATGACATGCTAAAATCCTTGGCTAGAATAGGACTTGTTTTCCATTAAAAGTAAAAATAACCTATTGACCTGAATGGAGCTAACAGTCCATGCTTAAATGTTTCATTAAAATTAGTATTTTACATAAGCCTCGGATGCCCCAGCTTTTGGTAGGGTAATCAAAATGATAATAATGCATAAAATTAATACATCATTATGTATGTTATGTATAACGTTAATACATTATTTTATATAGGCATACCCATATTTAAAATATTTTTAATTGAATTGAACTAGTTAAGAAATACCAGTTAAATTCATATGGAGAAATAAACTTGCTGTTGAACAAAACCTTTGTTTTTCATACTCACCCAAAATAGCTTTAACAAAGTTACAAGACTAACTGCATCCACACCCAAAGTGAGTTATTTTAAGAAGCTCTTCTGTTTTAATGTGCTAGTCTGAACTTTTGCTTATCAAAGACTACATTCTAAACCTTTGAAGATAAGATTGACATATAATCCACAGAACATTAATTAACAGTGATCACAGTTAACCATTAAGTCCCTGTAAATTGTTGGCATGGTACACAACTAAGTTCTGATGCAACTTAACATTTCAACTTCTGCTTTTTTTTTGGAAAGTTGTCCGAGATCTCGGCAACTTTACTTTAAATCTGTGCTGCTATTCTAACCTTGCTCACTCACCACAGTTAAAAATATGACTGGAGGGTGGTGGGGAGATCCGGGAGGGAAAACTGGCTCACAGTCTCAGAGAGTGACTCACACTTTCAGGAAGAAGCTTTAGTTAGACCCTGCTGCGGCTCAGCCTTAAGAGGTCAATCGCTTTTCTCTTTCCCCTCCCTACAGAAGCTTAATTACTCCTTGTTAGCCAAATAATAAGTATTTGTCAGAGAGGTTCTAACAGGAGGAAAGATTACGCATTTGAACCGTTACTAATTTTGTTTTATGCCACTGAGTCAGTTAAACTGCCATCAAGGAAAGAATTCAGACACAGAGCAACTCACAGTTTTCTGCTCACTGTTAGTCCAGAGAAAATCTTCCTGAACTGTGGCTAAATCAGTCATTTTGATCCTCCACAGAACACCTAAATTGAAGGAAACAGAAATTTAAGATCATTAAGCCAACTTTGTAGCAAACCATGTTTCCAGTGTCGCCCATTTCACAGTCATGTTTCAGTAGAAAATAAAACTAGAGCAAATGCCAATGTTTGTGATCAATGTGTTATAGTTTCTGAACAGACATCCCACAGTAAAACATCTTCAGGAAGCATTCACTGGGGAACAGTGTAAAAAACAGTAAGTATATCTGACATTACAGTGTAACCCAGTCCTCAAGTCATTTGAGGAATTTTTCTATTATTTTTAAATACTTTTTAAAGTTCTTACTGTAACTCTGTAGAAATTAAGCATGAAAATCACTTTAGGTGAAATAGGAAGCAGCATTAGATGCTGAATTAGAATGGCAGCTCAATTTCTCATACCAAAAAAAAGGAAAAGGTTGTTTTCCTATTCACTTCTAAGACTTCAAGAGCAATCTAATGTGATTCCATGTACTTTAGTATAGTTTTCTGCTATGCTACACATGCAAAACTCATACATTTCTATTCAAACAACAAAAGAAACATAATGAAGAGGTAAAACACAGAACATTAACTTACCTTTCAGTTCCTCCCTGGTAACATACATCTAACTCCATGCTTGTAGCTGATAGGGTTTTTCTCACCAAATTGCAGAACTCACCGTAGAACAGAATACCAGAGATACCTCACTTGCAGAAAGGAAAAGGCAATTAAATCCCAGGTGTGTACTGCAGTAACCACCTGATAACAAGTTTTGGAATGGGAACTGGAGAGGGAGATGGTGAGTGGAAAAAGCCATTTAAGCAGGTTCATGATGCAAGACTGACAATCACTATTGTCTCAGTATCTACAAAACCAAAATGAGATTAAAATCCCATTCACTAAGGCATGGAGCAAATATATGGGGAGATTCTGAATATCTTAACACCCAAGTAGCTGAGAGTGAAAAGAGGCAAGGGGAAATAGCTGCAGAGGTAGGAAGATTTCCAAGATCAGTGGCATGTGAGACTACTAAAGGTTAGGAACAGGAGGTGTTTCTCCTGTCCTTTCCATCCCTCCCCTGCAGAAAACTCCCTAAAGTACTTTGATTAGCAGTACATTCTGTTGTCTGTAAATCAATAGATGAACAAGACTTTCTCCCTCAGGATGCAAGCTGACCACTCAGAATCTTTTCCTGTGCATAAATGGTAATTCAGTAAAAGCAGCAGTTTTTATGTCCATTAGCCCACTTATCTGTCAGTAACCCTAGAAATACATAAAAGATCGTTAATTAGAATTAGGTTACTCATTCTGCTTTCATCTTCAGTCAAACAGAGAAATCAGTGTATACCAGCATGATTATTGAAATGTCATGATAAATATTGATGCTGCATATTAAAAGGGAATCAAATGACTGGCAAAAGGAAGACCTTTGAAATCAATTCTTCCCGTTTTCCCAGACTATCCAGAATCTTGGGCAATTTTAAAGCATGTACAATCTCAGATCTCTGAGCAACATGATAAACAGTAATAAATTGCTTCCTGTTTAATTAGGCACAGCAATATTCTCTCCTCAGGGCACCTCCCTTTCCTCTACCCCAATCCCATTATACTTTGGGAAGATAGCATCTTTATCCAATTCCAACTGTTTAAACAGAAGCGGGACCTTAATTTCCTGTGTGCTTGTCTTGCCCAGGCCCTGCTGCTTCCTCCTTTCTCCCTGCAGTGTTTCTCCAGACGAGAACCTACATGTCAGCTCAGCAGCCTCACACCGAGGGAGCTCACTCACAGCTCACTCTGATGGTTTCCATGGTTCACTGCAAAGAAGGGAAGGTTTGGGCAGGGAACAGCCCTGCTTTTGACCCTTGCTGGCCATTGCTTTAGACCAGAGTCCTCGAGCACAGCTATAGCACTGATATTCATAGGTAGCACACATTTATTAAGTGTACATACATGTTATATACCAAATCACATATATGTTGAAACCATTAGGATGCCTTTTCCAAACCTACAGAACCAAGAGGGTGGGTGCAGACAAAAAAAAATAAATAATATATAAGCCTATGCTTACCTGAGCTACTGCTGGCAAGAATGCCCAATCACTACTGCAGAGTGAGATAATGACTTCTAACAATCAGGGTCAAGTGTCATACTAGCACACAAACACTTTAAAGACAAAAATTTAGTGTACAGTTGACTATTTTGTCCAGCAGGTGTTGCTGGAGATTACAAAACACATTAAAGATAAGGCGAAGCCATCAGCTTTTGGTTCCGTGTCAAACAATGCATGGCACATTCTTTTTTTCCCCCTCAGTTCAACAAGAAGAATAGGGTAAGTACACTTTTATTCATGAAAGTTTTAAATGTTAAAATAAAGCAATCTATGAAATTGAAACCCCGTTTTCAAATACACAGATAGTACCTACCTGCATCTCTAGGTGGAGGTAAAGCTTGTCTATAACTTCATAAAAAAAGCCAAGTAGTCAATAATTATTTTTCAGGTTCTACTAATCTTACTAATTCAGATCCATCCCAACCAGAATAAAGCATGTGGCTAGGCCTGTGGTAATCAACAGCTCGTATCCAGGGCAGGGGAAGCAGGAAGTCAGAGAGCTGACAGGACAAGGTCAGGTTGGACGGGGCTCTGAGCAACCTGATCTAGTTGAAGATGTTCCCGCTCATTGCACGGGGGTTGGAGTAGGAGTATTGTTTTCTGAAAAAAATTTCTCTCTAAGCAAATTCAATTTTGTTTTGACAGTAATGTAATAAATAGAATCTCATATAGTATTTGAATACCATGTATGACTCAAAATATTTTTTTAAATATAGCATACATTCCTTGAGACCTGGAATTCATATTGGAAGACAACTCATCCACAAATTAAATCATATAGATGGGACAATTTCAGAATATTATTTTCGAAAGTAGCATTAGTCAGTGTTAAGTGGTGTCATGTCTTTAGAGGAAACTAATTCTGTAAGAGCTTTAGTCCACCACAGCACCCACTCCTTGGGCCCGAGATGCAGCAAGGCTAGATAGGCAGGGCCATGTCACTAAGCACCACACCTTAAGGTCTCTTAAATACTTCCCGGGGTGGTGACTCAGCCACTGCCCTGGGCAGCCTGTTCCAAAGCTTAACAACCCTTTTGGTGAAGAAATTTTCCTAATACCCATCCTAAATCTCCCCTGGTCCAATTTGAGGCTGTTTTCTCTCATTCTATCACGTGTTACTTGGGAGAAGAGGCTGACCCCCATCTTCTCTCAGGTAGTTCTAGAGAGCAATAAAGTCTCCCCTCAGCCTCCTTTTCTCCAGATTCCCAGCTCCCTCAGCTGCTCCTCAGAAGACTCGTGCTGAAGATCCTACACCAGCTTTGTTGCCCTTCTCTGGACATGCTCCAGCACCTCAATGTCCCTCCTGTAGTGAGGGGCCCAAAACTGAACACAGTTATTTGAGGTGTTGAGTACAGGGGGATGATCACTTCCCTAGTCCCATTGGCTACACTATTTCTCATACAAGCCAAGATGCTGCTGGCCTTCTTGGCCACCTGCGATGGCTCATATTCAGCTGGCTGTCCACAAACACCCCCAGGTCCTTTTCCACCAGCCAGTGGTGGGGTTGTTGTGACCCAAGTGCAGGACCCAGCACTTGGCCTTGTTGAACTTCATCCCATTGACCTCATCCCATCAATCCAATTTGTCCCAATCCCTTTGTAGAGCATTCCTACCCTGAAGCACATCAACACTTCTGCCAAACTTTTGTCACCTACAAACTTACTGAGGGTAGATGCGAATCTCTCATCCAGGTCATTGATAAAGATATTAAAGAGAATCAGCCCCAGTACTGAGCCCTGAGGAACACCGTTTGTGACCAGCTACCAGCTGGAACTCTGTTCTCCACCACTCTTTGGGCCTGGTCATCCAGCCAGTTTTTTACCCAGCAAAGAGTACACCTCTACAGTGTACTGCTGTGCATGCAGCAATACCTGCAATGATGTTACAAGCCTCTGAAAATGAGTGATGTAAAAGCAGATAATTATCATAGATCACATTTACTTACACAATAGAAGAGAGTTTTACTAAGTTTGTTGATCCCCCAGCAATTGAGAAATCTTTAGAAATCTGCTTTTCGAGAGGTCTCATTTAGAGTAGATGAGCAATAGATGAGGTTTTTTAGGTGTCTCAGAAACAAGACAAGACTATTACACAAAGTAAAAACTTAAAGGTATTCCAGTCTATCAATTTTCACTAATGAGAACTGTACACTCGGAGAATTAGTTACCTAAACCAAGCCTCTGAATTTCAGTCAAACAGCACTGAGACCTCTTATAAAAATACTTAGCAGTGTAAAAGCCTCTCTAATAGACTTATCTATTAAGCCTTTATTAATTTTACTGTATGTCTCTTCTTTACACAAAGTAGAATACATATGCATATTTTGCATCCATGCCACAGAACATTCTGTTATTGTCTTCCACAGACCATTCCCATTCCTCCCACTGCCTTCTTTTCAACTTCTAAATAAGCAGTTCTCTTCCTGTTCTTAGCAATTCACTTGTTTTCCTCCTTACCTCAGATCCAGGCCTTTCTTCACATAACTTCATCTAGTCCCCCATCTTCACAGTCACGGGTTCCACTTCCTATCTTCCAGGAGCTTCATCTTTCCAACGTGCAGTACCATTTCTAAAGTTGTAGAGACAGACTGCTAAAGATACTAATGCACAGACACTGTGGTGCTTCTCTCCTAATGTAGCTATCAGTGAGTATGTTCTATTAGTCCAACTCTCATGAGAGGGAATCACAAGCATTACATAGGAGCAGGAAGCAGATCTAATCAGGTCTTTGCCATAGTATATTCCTAACTCAGTATTTTATTTCCACAACTATAGAGTTGAATAAGTGTTAGACAATATTAAACAAAGTTTTTAACTTTAATATTCAACTTCAACACTAGTAATAACAAATAGAGCACAAATGGGAAACATTGTTTAAACTAAAATTAATGAAGAGACAAGCCAGTAATTAAAACAGTTCTGTTTTTAGCAACATCTGTCAGCCTAGGTGCAACACCAGTTCTGATGGTCACATTCTGTTTGTTTTGGAATTTAAAACCAAATAGTTAAGCTTTGACTGTTGGCATCTCAGACTGCAGTTTCAGTATTCTATAAGTACAACCAAACTTATGTACATAAACAATGAAAAACAACCTGAACAGTTACACTAAAATTATTTACAAGTACTCCAACATAAAAAAATATACAATAGTCTCAAGAATGAACAACTGAAGAGAATATCAACATTTAGAGAACCTTATTAGAATTACAAAACATCAATAGCCAAGACATTAACAATTGCACTACACTAATACAGAGTCCAAATATTAAATTGGTGCATTTTTTTCACAATGCACTAGCTTTGAGAGAAAAATGCTGCCTTCACTAAAATGCAGCTTAGATTTGTTTCACGTAATTGTTTTAACAAGAAGCCTATTAACACAATAATGATTGTTTTAATGCTACAGTTTTACAGCGAGGACAACAAACTAAAAATAGCAGCAGTTCCACATGGCACTTAATTCCACAGTTTTCTAAGCTGTGGTTTATGCAATGCCTACAAAGTGCTCCCAGTTGAATATACAAATAAAATTCACAATAAAAGTCTACCTGACATCAGGTACATTGAGTGTAGGTGGCCATAAAGCCTGTCTTTCAAAATGTATTCCCCTCTGCTCCAAAAAAAAAAAAAAAAAAAAAAAAATCAGTAACTATCAAAGCAAGGCCTCCTCGCTCCCTGCTTAAAGTTTGTTAGGGATATTACTTCTTATTACAAGGCCGTAACACTACAAAGCAGCACACCACTATAGTGGTTAACCCTGGGACGATGTAACATCTAACAGTGTAACTGAAAGGCTTATGGATTAACATCCAGGATCCTCTATAGATAAGATCGTAACTGAGTCCATTAACCCAAATGGTTAATACAGCTAATGGCCATATTGTACAAGTAGAAACCCAGAAGCAATTCCTGTAAAACTAGTGACACTGATAAAAGACAGGACAAGAAACCAGGAATTGAATGCTTCGTTCAATTCCTTAGGCTTCAATCTCGCAGAGATGCTACAGCCATCCTCAGTAGTTCTTTTAGACTTCATAGTTAGTATATAGTAAGACTAACTGAGCGGTTCATTTTCTTTCCAATGAGTCGAGATGGTCTGTTTTGTGTCGTAGATCTAGTTGTCATTCTGTCAGTGAACAGTGCTCGCTCCTCAGCTGCGGCCTTTGCCATCTGTGCTTTCTTCAACTCCCTGCAAGACGTTGAGAGAGTCACGCTTGTGCCATGGTACCAGCAAGAACTACGGGCGTATCGCACTAAGAGCATTTCAAATTCATTCCAACAGCTCAAAACTTAAGACTTGCCATCAATTTAGACCATTGCCATCAATTTAGACCACTTGCCATCAATAAGACCATTATCAATTGCATACACCTGTTTACAACCCAGAGGATAGAAGTGGGATGTTCCTTACTTGTCTAGATGTTTTTTCTTTTGAACAACAAGGGAAGGAAATGAGAAATGCACACAACTCGGTCAGTTTTTTAAATCCAGCCTTTTATAAGCAGCTCAACACTTCAAATACCACAACACGGTAGGATGCTGTTTACTTTCTAGTACGTGCCATATGGTAAATCATTAAAGAGCTAGTTGATGAGGTTTGCCCAAGTGAAGCATTCAGACACAACTGAATTTCTGTGAACATTCAAACGGACACACGCGTAGATGAACATAGACAAATGTAACTGGCAAAAGACAACTCGTGAAGCATCCTTTTCCTTTTGCATGCCCACATCAAAAACTTATCACCACCTCAATCTTTTTTGCCTTACATAAAAGCTTGAGCCCAAAACTGCAAGGCTGAGTCACTGAAGCTAGCACAGGCCATTGTTCCCACACAACCATTCTGTTTGAGAGAATTACCAATACACAGTTTGAGGACAAAGTTAAATAAAACTCAGGATAAAACTGTGAAATAGTCTGACTAAAAGCAAAGCTATCTTTAACAAGGGTTTCCCAAAACATCCCTCTTCTCCTTTCCTTAAATGCTGACATATGGCCCAAGTTTAAGAATTCCCCCCATACTCTCCTCCTATCCCAAACTATCACTTAAGAATTTTTCTCTACCCTGAGAACTATTATTTGTAATCTTGCTTCACATCTGGACTCCACAGCAGCAAGATCAAATTTTACAGACTTGCTGCATATTTGTGTAGGTGTATTTAGTTTTAAGTTACATTTTTTTTATTTTAATAAGCTACTCCCATTCTTACTTGAAATCCAAAGTATTATTCATTAACACCCATGCCCCATCTAATCCTCCACACATTGTCATTGTCAGTTCACTGCAAGAGAATGCAATCGATTTTCAGTCATCTTACCTAAAGATTGAACGTCAGTCACAAATACACACAGATGTGCACATCACCCACCATACCATTACCAGAAAATTAAGTTTTACAGTATACTTCCACTCTTCCCTACAAGCGTGACCTTGAATTCTTCCTTCCTCTGAAGAAGATCACACAGTAGAAAAGCCAAGTTTCCTTAAAAGGATTCCTTTCACTGATGAAAACTTCACAAAATATTAGTTTTGACAACTTTCCCTTTCACACAATACAAAAACATGTTGTCTTTATAAAAGCAAGTTACCTCAGCAAATTTGTCCCTGAATAACCCACACAAACTGACAAATTATTATCTCTGCAGTCAGTACAATTCATAAGAAGGTTATAAAGATAACCATCTAAAATGGCAAGTCTGGCTACATTCAGACTGTAGCAATGGCATGATAAGCAGATAGCAATAGAGAGAATCCAAGCACACAGCTAACATCCCTCAAAATGAGTCAGTCAGAAAGTAATCAGTATTATATATTCCCTTATAAAATCCTGTGTATTATGCATAATGTGCAAAGTTGACTGCAGTGAAAGATTCAGACATATCCTTCTGAACTTGCTAACTCTTTCTCTGAAACTTTAGCAAAAATCAGACTTTACTAAAGGGAATCTCTTCTTCAAAGCTTTAATTCAGAGCTGAGTCTGACCAAGGGGTAGGACAAGATGACCTCATGATACAAATGATTCTCTGGTAACCTAATAACCCTGTTGTGTCCGAGTCAAATTTGTTCAAAACTATTCCTGATGTGACACTTCATTTAAGTTCAAAAAAGCTCATTTAAATCATGTTTTACAATGTGTTTCAAAGTACAGATGACCCAGGAAAACACAGGCTCAAATAATTAGATATGTTAGACCATGCACGTCACAAAAGTATGCATTATGCTTGAAATGTTTTTTTAGAACTGTAATGTTTTGTACATCTTGAATACTAATAGTGTAGTTGAGATTCCCTTAGAGTGTTCAAGAAGTTCCTTCTACAGAGAAAGTTCCTTTTAAAGGTACATGACCCACTTCGTACTCTCAGGGATGTACGTGCATACAGATTTGCAGACCTCAGGGAGAAACAAAGATGGTCTTGTTTTATCATTACTCTACTATCATATGAAAACTCACTAAAAATTAAGTTATATTTAAGGACCCCAACGAACTACTTACTTCTGCAAGAGTGAGTTTTTGAACTTTTCAGCATTCAGTTCTATCCGGAGCTGCTCTGCACTCTTTTTTGCAGCAGAGAGAAGCACTGAATGCTTGACTAGTGCCACAGCTGAAGGCCTTTTCTCTGGGTCAGGATTAATCATAACCTTGGAAGAAAAAAAAAAAACAGGTGATTCTAGTTAAGTTCACTAATAAAGTAATTTACATTAATCAGTGAGCCACTAGACAAGAGTTCTTACTTTCAGTAAGTCTAGCAATTCTTGAGAAAGCACTTGTGGTAGTCTAGGTAGTTTTCCTTGTCGAATTTCATGCCATTGGTCCCCATTAGTTGGAAGTGGTTCAGCCCCAGCAGCACAGACAACAGTCAGAGCAAGAGCAAAAATATCCGCTTTTGGCAAATGAGTGTAGTTCTTGAAAAATAAAGAAAAAATAATTTACTACACATACCATCCAACATAAAAAGAAATCTAAAACACAGCTAAACTATTCAGCTCAGAACACACACACAATATTACATTCCCCTCTTAAGTACTACCAGTGTCAGAGAGGATACTATTTATGCAGCTTTTCCTCCAGCAAGAAGGCAGCAGACAGCAACTCACTACTCTAAAGAAAACATCATACAGATCTAACATCATTATTTTCCATATAAGTTACCTCTTGAAGGACTTCATTTGCAAGAAAACGGCTATCACCTTCCTCCACTTGTGGACTAGATACTCGAGTTACATGACCAAGGTCACCTGCAAAAAAAAAACAAAGGCTTTTTGTCTTTTTCAGAACACAAATAGAAAATGCAATTCTTCTGAGCACAACTGTGCTGCTTCTCACCTATTTTAAATATGACTCTATCAGATGACCAGTCATCATCGTCACCTTCTTCTGAAGTTGTAGTTGGGACCGATGTCCTAGATATGAAAATATTACCTGAAAAAAGAGCAGAATTGTTAAAAAAATTCCAGCTTGTGTCCAATTTCTACTTCATCTAGTTTTACTACAGTTTGGTTTAGTCACATAGATGTTTTAGTTGTATATATATAACTTACGTGCTCTGGCCCTTCTGCTGGGATGGATGAGAGCCAAGTGTTATTTGCCAAGAGTCAATTACACAAGAAGGACCCAAGATAAACCCAACAGTTTAAGTTGGCTAGCCAATTTTATAACTGACATCTTTGTAATGCTATTTAGAACTTCAGTGAAGAATTTACAGTTAGTAAGGTGTGGCTAACTGCTTATTTTTCTACAGCAGATTAAATTAACTGAGGACGTTGTCAATACAGAGTAAAGCGGTTTACAAACTTACTAGGCTTGATATCCATGTGTACCAGTGACATTGAATGAATGTACTTTAAGCCTCGAGCCACCTGAAGTAAGAGATCCTTCAGTTCTGGTTCACTAAAATAACGCATATTTCTGTAATTTTCACTTATGGCATCTGCTAAACTGCCACCTAAAACAACATTAAAGAAAACAACTAATTACTTTACGCCAAACAGTTCACAAAGTAATGACAACTTGCTTCCAAAATTAACAGTGAATATAACCCCAAGAACTTGAGTATAAAATCTAGTGTGGTATCCCCTTCTTTATAGCCATGGAATATAACAACATTATTTTTCTCCTGTAGCTGCCATGCAAATTAACAGGATACCAACATAATAGGAAAGACCACTCTTCCTTTTCCAAATCTCTGGCAGGGATCAGCTATAGCAAGAAGTTTCAGAAATCAGGTCCACCTCCCTTTTTAAAGGAAACTCTCTGGCAATCATCTCTATTCCAGCTTGTACTATTGTACAGAAGACAGAACCATTTTGCTGCTCGCAAATGCCTCACTGTACTTCCAATATTCTTGAAGACTTAAGACTTCGTCTGCAATTTTGTACAGCTTTTGCTTCATGTATCTAATATAACTTTTGCAACAGAGAAGATCATCAAAAATTTGAGACAACGATAGTATGAGCTATGTCTAGGGCAATCAATTCCTAACTAGTCCTAGGGATTTGCAGAGATACCTGTGTATCTTCAAAAACTAAATTTTTTGAAAGTAAGTTCAGAACAAGCGATAAACTTTACTTACCATTGCAATATTCATTCTGTATAAGCATATGATCATCTTCTGCCCACGCAGAGTAGTATCTTACTACATGAGAATGCTGTCCCAGAACTGCATGTGCATAAACCTCTCTTAAAGCATTTTGCCTGTAAACAGGCACAAAAAATAATGAGGTGGTAATAAGAATATTATGAGGTGAAATTAGTCCAATTTCAGCTTGATAGAACCACTTATTATAATATCATGACCCTCTGACAGCTCAGGTTTCTAATTAAAATCTTCATATTCAATTCTATGGCATCTTAAGGTGGATTTGTAGTTATATCCAAACAGCTAAAATAATTTTTACATTGCATTAAAAGACTAAGTATAAAGGACATAAAAAAAAAGGTTTTGTTGCAGATAATTCCTGAGGGAGCTGTCACTTCCATTACACTTAGCTAGGCATATTGAGTACAGTCATACTCCTGGCTTATGATCATCCAGTTTCTTCCTAAAACTTCAGCAATGATTCTCAAAGCTTGTTGTTGGTTGGAAAGTATGTAAGTCCAGTATGCAATTTTGAGCGACTCAAACTTGAGGAGTTTTATATTGTAACTATTAAAACGGTGGGGGAAAAAGGTCACAAATAACAGCCTCATTCACAAATGCCAAAAAATACCCTCAAAACGACTTAATCTGCATGTCACTTAAGTTGACAAGGATGAGAAAGTAGTTTGGAATACTGCTTTCCTTTCATATCTCAAATTATCATCACTGCACAATTTATTCATATAGTCCCTCCTGCCATTAATGCAAGTATTATTCTTACTTTCCAGATGAAAACAATCTATTTCCACACAGAATTGTGGGACAAACATCTGCTGGGAGAAAGGTCAAGTAGCCTTTCGTCCCTAGTATTGCACAGTATTCAGAAAAAGAAAAAAGCAAAGTGACTTCAAAAATGTATCTGTTTTACATTTCATTCATGTATATTTATACTTTTCTCTTAAATACCTTCTCTAGGCACTGATACAAAGAGGCACGTGAGAAAAAAGCACCAAGAGGTGACTTTTAACCTCTTGGTAAATACTCACTCATCCACTGAGCCAGCTAAAGGTTTCTTGGATCGCTTTATTGCGTAAATACAGCCATCAAGCCTCTTCACACATTTAAACACAGAACCAAATTCACCAGATCCAATCTTCTCCAACTCATGAAATTCGGTTGCATACCGTGACTTCATATTACTTTCTGTTATTGTTATCCTCTGCAAAGATAGGAAGGAAAATTCTTAGATCTGCAGATACACAAATTGCCAAACTCAATATCAAGTTCTAAAGATTAATTACCTTTGCAGGTCTGATAGTTTCATCTTCAGGCTCTCCATCACTTGCTTCCATGTCCTCTCCACAAGAACTGAAATTCACACCAGTTAGTAATATGGCTTAAGTAAACTTAAAAATGAAGTCTAGCATCTGTTGATTTTTCCGAGATCTGATTCTCCCATTCTACCCAAGTTCAGTTTAACTAATTGAATATTACACTTGTAAGCACAAACTCATAAAATAAAAGCACCATACTAATATCTCTGTCATTTCTTTCTTCGTGTTTCATTCAGTATTTAATGCGGTTTTCCCTCCTAAAGCAAAGACTGTGTTCACAGCTCATTCAGTCAGGTAAGGAAGACTGTAGGACACAGCCTAGTCTATCCTCTCTGTACACTGATCAAAAGACCTAGTGTTAAATGGCTATTTCATAATACCATGCATCTCAAAGCAGATACTTTAAAACCTACATTATGCATAACTAACACATTTGCAAGGAAAAACACTTTCAAATAATCAATTTGTAACAAAATTTTTGCAGCCAGAAGTAGTTCTAAAGATAAGCTTAACAAGGCAAGACAAAAGTAACTCACTCATTTCGGTGCATTCTCTTCCTCCTACGACATTTTCCTTCAGAGTTGTGAAGGAACATGGAATCAGGAGTGAAAGGATTAATGTTCACATGAGGTGTTTGTCTGATATCTTCTTCTTGCTTCTCTGATTTCCCAACATTCATAAACAGACAGCCCCCTCGAAGTTTGACTGAGCTGGAGCCTATTCCTTGTGCTTTAGAAAGCAAACTCTATATTTATTAAAAAAAAAAAAAAGAAAGAAAAAAGGGGGGAAAAAAAAACATTTGTAGCTTCAACATTGATTCAGACACAGTCAGGTCATGTTTGAAAGCCATCATTACAATATTGTCTAATCAAAGTTAGCATGAGTTGTTTAAATACCTGCATTTCCATACAAAAAAACATTCTAAAGAAACTACTAAGTTTTATATTCCACACAAAGTTTTAAATGAAACACTGAATATTAAAATATTTTTTAGAAGACAGGAAAAATTACGAGAGCAGTGATTTTCTCTCTTTCATAACGTCATCACCTAAACTTCTTGGACAATTCTTTGTCCCTGAAACAAACACAGATGAAACTCATGGACCATTCTGTGCTTTATCACAGATGTGATCTTCACACACAAGATATGAAAGTTAGATCAGACACAGGAAGTGATCTTTGGTGACTTAGAAATTTAAGTGGCAAGTTAAAAAAAGATAAAAGATTTAACATTGAAGTGCAGATGCCTCTTCATGAGCCTACAAAGGATTGCTCAGGAATTGACAGCACTGATGCGCTATCAGTTCAGTATCCAAAGCAGATCTTTTGGGTGGCAATTTGTCAGACCAGGCATTTTCCGGGCACATGATGAAACTTCTCCCAGTTAGATAGGGAAGTCTGCATCCGAGTAACATCCGATGAGGATGCCAACCCCTGACATACTGTATCACAAGCAGGAGTATTGCCTTATCCTAGCAACACCTTACAAAATGAAGAACCGACATACCCAGAGCCTAAACCACCATAGGGAAGAAGGCTGATACGTGGGAGCTTCAGCTGCATTCCTCAAATCTGGGCTAGATGAAGACCTTTAAGTCACACACATTTCAGTACTTTCATTGGATACCTTAACTGATTCTTCCAGATTTCAAGACTAACCTCTCTAAGATAACCCATGTGGAATTTGGGCACCTAATTTAATTTCCACTGAACCACAGCATTATGAGCTTGGTTTTAGTGTCACAATCCACAAGATTCTTGCATTTCTGAAGTGCCTGATCCTGACTTGGCACAAAATCATCACCAGTTTTACAACTTCCAAACATATTCTGATTTCTACCAGCAAAACCTCACTTGAGACAGAAGCCATAGAACACCAATCAATGAGGTTGCCTTCCTCATACCTTAAACCAGTTGTTTTCAATCTATAGTCTATAGACCCCTGGGAGATTATCCCCGGGGATTATCCCTGAATTACTTCTAAAGGGCTATATAAAAAGTAAGGAAAAAAGTAAGCCTATTATCACTAAATTTAAATTCACTATATGGTGTTTTACATGAGGGTCGAGTTCAAAAGTTGAAACGTTTTCCAGAAGTCAGTTATTGACAGACTGAAGAGCTGCCTATCCCTTTAAGCTTTCAAATCTTATCAGTTTCAGCACCGGGTACTCAAACGGCCTTTTACATGTGGTGCAGAAGGCAGTGCAGACACCGCTCTTGGGCTGGTACAGCAATAGCGGGACTCAAACCAGAGGCACCCACTTACTGACAGGCACCAAGGAAAACATCCCAGTTCAAACTTAGCCTTTCTGCTTATGAAGGTACAAATGCTCACACGACACTATAATATTTTATTTTAGTGTTCTACTTTTACTTTTTAATCCCTTTCCACAAAATATGGAGAACGCAGGGTACTTATATGTTTATTTATATTTGTACATATAATACTTTTTATAGATATATTTTAATAGATATATCTCTGAGGGGATTGCCCCTTGCCCGCAGTCGCCCAACGGGACAAAAGGCACCGTTGGAGGGCGTACGGGGCTCCTTTCGCCTCCCCGTTGCAGCCTGGGCGGCGGGACGAACCCAGAGGCCCCGCGGTCGGGCTGAGGGAGCCGCGTCGAGCGGCGCCGCCTCCCCCTCAACTCCCCCCCCCCGCCCTTTAACGCCGCGCCCGCTCCGCCCGGCCCACCGGCGCGCGAGCGGCCGGCCGGGCCGCGGGTTACATAACCGTAACGGACGGGCTGTGGGCAGGCCCCGGGGGCACACGCCAATTTGCCGTTGCCGGCGGCCCCCTCCTCCCCGCCTCAACCCCCCCGCTTCAACCGCCGGGCGCGCCGTCTCCCGCTGCCCCCGCAGCCCGCCGGGGGCGGGCCGGCCGCCGCGCCCTGCCCGGCCCAGCGCTTCCCCCCTCCGCCCTCACCCCGGTTAGGGGGGCCCCGGGGAGGATCGCTCACCTTGGGGGTGTGCGGCGTGTCGAAGAGGCGCAGCTTACGGAAGGTTTTGTGCGGCGGGGTACCGGGGTAGTCGGGCAGCGGCGAGCTGGGCTCCTCGCTCCGCGCCCGGTAGCCGCTGGCCATCGGGTGCGGCGGGGAGCGCCCGCAGTAGCGGCGGCCCTTGTTAGGGGGCGGCGGCGAGGGCGAGCCGGCCATGAAATAGGCTCCGGGAGACTTCACCGGAGAGGAGCCGAACCCCTCCTCCTCCCACGAGTCCCCCTCGTCCGGCAGCGGCGCCGCCGCTGGCTCCATTTCCTCCTCCTCCTCCTCCTCCAGCAGGGGCGGGCCGCCCCGCGCAGGAGTGCGAGCTGCCGAGAGCGGCGAGTCTGCCTCCTGGAAAGCCGAATCCCCACCGGTGCTGTTGCCACTGCTGCCGCCTTCCTCCTCCTCGTCCTCCTCCTCCTCCTCGCAGTCGCTGTGGCCGCTCAGGAACAGCAGCTTCTGCCGGATCGGAGCGGCCGCCCGCCGTGCCGAGACACGCCGCGGCGGCGCCGCCTGCTGCAAGCTCAGAAAGCTCATGGCGGCTCGCTGTGAGCCCCACTGACGGCCGAGCTCGCTGTCGCTGCGTTGCCCCGCTACGCACCTGGGTGCGGGTGCGGCTGCGGCTCCGCACAGCGCTGCCCCCGGGCACCGTTCGCCTCGCGCTGTTCGGACTCCGCGGCTTTCCCGCGACCGTTAATCACGTGGCACGCACGCCAGCCAATCACGCCCGCCCCCTGGGTTTGAAAACACGGAGGGCGGGGGCGGGCCTACGCACGGCCGCGTCACGGGGCGCTTTGGCGCGAACGCCGCGAGCGGAGCAGGGGGTGGGGCGGGGGTGGGCGCACGGACGTGTCCGCCGGTGAGGTGCGGGCCGGGCGCCATCTTGGGCCGGGAGCGGGGCAGGTCCAGCCCGGAGAAGGCGAGCCTCCCATCCCGGCGGACTCTCCGCCTCAGGGTCAGGATGTTTTGCTCCTGGTTGGCTGCGAGAAGAGTGGGCAAAAAACATGCTTGTCGTGTGCCTGAAAACAATAACAACCCCTTTCAGGGCGGTAAAACTGCCTTTTGTCGTAAAACAAAAAGAAGTAACGCCTTCCAAATAACTATTCATGTGATTTAAAATACAGTCAGAAACACGGGAACCACACCTACCGCACTCCGTACGGTTAACTCCCACAATACTGTGATTTACAGCAGGAGCTATCTCCCTACAGAAGCCACGATTTTCCGCAGCTTCATTTTCCATTTCGTGCTACCTTGATTAAATAAACCCATAAATAAACCTGCCAATCCCCCTCCTGTACTAAATCAACTTAAAATGAGCCCCTTGGGTACCAAAGGCCCTGGAAAAAAAAAAAAAATCAAAACATTTTTTTCCAGCTGCAGGAGCCTCTACAGAGATATCTGGCCATGGGTCCGAGAGCTCCAAAGATAATGAACCAAAACACCTAAGGTCCAGTCAATAGAAAATACAAGTTTGTACTTAACCATGTTCCCATCGCTTGCCAGTCTCCTGTTGCTGGTCCCTGATGTCCACGGGCAGAGGCCTCAGAAGCAACTTTGGACACAGTTCCAGCTCCTGGGGCTAGGGCTGTGGTCAACAGCAAGACTTGGTGGCCCTTTGCTGCTGCCTGATAAAATGGACATTTCTCCAACTGGTGATTACTTTTAGACAGATTTTCTATTGAGACCCAAACCCAAAAATACAGGGATTTTTTTTTTTCTCCCGTTTTCACACAACTGCTGTTCTCCAAGCAGGGACTGAGCCAGGAGACAGCTTCTGTCACCAGCACTCTACCAACATAAGAGCCATTTAAATTAATTTAGCTAAGCGGACCAGCCGTCAATATAATTCTGTGTTCACAAACACTCCCTGTGCCTGTGCAGTGAAATGGCTTTACTTGAGACGTGTGGGTCACCACCCTTTTGTTTTGTTAAGGTCCACACAGAAACATTTCTGCTTAAATATCACATCCCTGATTATTTCTCACACTTTCAATGGCCTGAAAGTTTAAGACAGTTTTTGTTTTCAGGACAAGCAGTGACGAGCCACAAGAACCCACTTTTTGAGATTATGGAGACCTGCTGAAAAATAGTTGCAGAAAACTGAAAGTAGCCAACATAACCTATGAAAATGGGACTGGGCAGCATTTACAGACACTGTAAGCACTGTAGACACATGCTGCAATAGTTTACAAACACAATAATATCCCATTAAAAAATACTCATTTAAAAAAATAACCTGAAATGCACTGTATAGCAAATGCTAACTGAAGCATTTGAGTTTTAGAACAGATGATGTAAGAGAATGCTATTAAAAAACCAAAACCTTTCATCTCTTTCCCAATTAATAGCCCACAGAGGGAGATGCAAAGCAATTCCTAATTAGTGACTCAAAACATTCTAGCTACTACCTGCGGCTTGCTTCACTCATATACAAAGTTCACAGTTCTTTAAAAATTAAATAATTTAAGACTTCAATGAATCCCTCCCCTTGAAACGTCAATGCTGCAGTTTCGTTCCCAAACTCCACTAAATACCTGTGTCTGTAGAATCCAGAAAGCAATGCAGCACCTGTTATATTCAGGTTAAGGTAAGTGGCAAAACTGAAATTCAGAAGGTCTATTGGATAGACTTTAGCTAATGAATTGCTAATCACTGCAACAGCTTAAGTGGAACAAAATCAAATGGGACAATTCAGAGTTTGTACAGAGAAAAAAGTACTTCTGAAGAAAAGAGAAAGAGAGGAGAGGAAAGGAAAAAATGAATAGAGAAGGAAATGAAGAGCAGTAACAATTGTTTTAAAAGGCAGTTTATTTCCAAACTGAGAGCAAAGAAAGGGAAGTACTGAATAAATATATAGCTACTATGCATTTTGTTATAGTTACATAAGGATCGCATCCATAGGTTCTACATACGTGCTGTTGTGAATTTGCATCAGTAGTTCTTTTGCTGTAGTTTGACAGGACCATAAATGTTTGTGTGGAAAAGATGATGATTTTCCCCCAGACTGAGCATGGCAGTTGTGCCATCCTGCCCTCCACGGCAACCACTATCAACAGCATTAGGAAAGCTGTAAACAGCCCAACTAAAAAGCACTGGAGAGCCAATTCTTGAAGTCAAAGAGCACATTACCAATGGGCATCCTCACAGGAGAAAGAGAGGCGATCGAGGAAGAGCTCTGCAGGCTTCCATCACACCATACTTTACAAGCCAAATTCATGTCAAATTCTTTGAGCTGATTAAATTGCCCATTTGAGCCCCTTTTGCAAACTAAAGCCCTGATCCCTCAAATAGATGTAACAGCACATAGCCTGATGTCCAGATAGCACCTGACTGATATTCCTACAAATTTGAGCGGTTTCAGTGTTCTCAGGGTAAATTTGCAAAATTAGCTTTTTTTTTTTTAATACTTGCTTTTAAATGAAAAAAAATAAGTATATCCGTCTGGTGCACCAGAAATACTTATCTGGGGGAGCACACGCTCACTGACAAACAGCTGCTTTTAATTAGGAGTATTCAAGCTCAAGGAAAAACGTTGTTCCCTCTTTGGTGGGTTGCAGGGGAAACCCAAATAATGATGAATGTGAAAGAAATGGAACAATGACAAATTGTCTGGCTGTCAGAGGAAACTGCCACAGAAGTGGGTATACTGCCATCTTGTCAGGTTTTCCTGCACTTACAAGTTCACCTGCAGTCCCCCACAACCAAATCAGAAGTTTTGCAAAAATATGGATAAAACCCATGCTACATCAGCCAGCACAGCTGTGAAACTATGATGGATTCATCTTATTATGAGCAGAGAAATGGAGTGAGAAAGTAGAAGAGGAGAAAGGCCAAGTTGCTTATATGAGAAACAGAACCACTACAGCCACCTGCACCAAGGCTGTTGCTGTAGAACCAAGAGCAGGGACAGATCTCTCTGCTATTCCCAGTTTTTCTCTTGGGTTCCAGCAGGTACCTGGGGACCAGCGTGCTTGTCACTGGTGCCAGTGATGGCATTCCAGTGTTCGCACAAGACTTGGCATATACAGGCCTAACGGGTCTCAGTGGCAGTGTGCCAACCGGGAGAGGTTGTCACTGGGCCACTGACACCTTAAAGGTGAACAGTTTAAAGATTATTTTATCTGGGGTTGTGCTGCTAACAGCTGCTGTTAGCTAGTAACCTATTTTTCTTCATTCCAAGGTCCAGAGTGGAATGGGTTCTCCAAAGGTGGACTTTGTGTCCAAAGACATGTCTGTAGTTGATGTTCCCAGTCCTTTTACTCTTTTTAGCCTACAGTCTGCATGCAGATAGAGCATTTCTCAAGGGTGTATTCACCCAAAAAGTGTAAATAATAAGAGCAATAGAACAAGGTGGAAAACAGAATGAGGAATTTGACAGCATGAAGGATGCCTCCCAAAGTTAAGAGCAGCTTCCGGGCCCAAAGTCTGGGAATTTAAGGGAAGATCCAAGAATACTCAGAAAAAAGTTATAATGTAAAACTTACATTAGAAAATCACATATTTTGCCAAACAGACATATACAATTAAATATTTCTCTGTGACTACGACAGCACATTTTTAACAGTTTTCAGTGACTCCATTTTTGCCTGTGTGCCTTATGCCTGCCTCTTAACACGTAAAATCTCTGCTTACAAAGAAAATGGCAAAATAAGCTGTTCCCAAGAGTTGTATTCAGATGAGAAATTTCCTCCAAAACATCCCGAAAGAATGATTGGCATGACTGAAAACATGTACAATTAGAATGTCCCACTCCTGTGCTGAAGTGAAATTAAAATTATCCAAATTGAAGTCAAGCTTTTGTATCTGCAATTAAAAACCTCAAGATGTCAAATGCACAGAAACTAAATAGTCACTATTTGTTTACCAGTAACACTAACCTTCTTCCTTTTTCTCCATCAGGGAACATGCAAAATCATAAAAGAGATATTCAGCCTTTTTTTTCAAATTTACTACTATTCATTTAAGTAAGATATTTTGCAAACCTTTTTTAGAGATGCACATAAAAAGATAAAAGCCTGCTAAGAGTTTCAAGAAGCACAGCTACCTTCATCCCACTAACACCGTCCTCAGGAACCTACATACATTAAAAAAAAAATAAAAATCTGTCTCTTACTGTCCTGAATATATCTGTTTAAAAACAAGAAGCAGCTTATCCTGGTCCATCCCACAAACTTTCATACTTTCTGATTTTTGTTTGTCATTACAGCCTATATTCAAATGAATTAACTCTATACACAGCAAAATGTCCCCTGGAGATGTAGCTTTGGAACACTGTCATTTCTCCAGGAGCTTTCTACAGCCATGTGGTAGTTTCTGTTATGGCAGCAGGCCTGAGGAAGTCAGCCTCTGTTCCTTGTCTTGCCTCACTAAGATAGCTGCTCAGATGCCTCTCAGGCAAATACTACAGAATCAAGCAGTAACATCACTGATGTTTAGACTGGAGAGTCTAAAACTCTCCAGAAAAATAAGTAAAATAGAGAAGGCAGTCAACCTAAAGGCTAGTTAGGAATTTACACTAAAGAAAAGCTAAAATGCTGAGATTTTACCAGTAACATAAGGCACTTTTTTATTATAGCAAAATAATAAAAAATGACTTGTACCTTGAAAATGTAAATGTTTTGCCATTCCTTTGAGCAAAATGCTTCAAATAATCTAAACAGAACAAAAATAATGCAAAGAAAATCTCTTACTGCTGCAGAACCTGATGGTTCTGATAGATGGGATTTAAGGGGGTCACATTTTCATTAGAGATAAATACACAGACTATGTAGCACAAAGTGCTTCCTTGTTGATGTAATCTTGTATGTTTATTGGGATAATTAAAGTCTGCTCTGAATGTAACCCTCAATTAAAAAAATCTGTTTATCACATTCCTGATAGGGTTAGGTGTCAACTGCTAACCGCTAATGGTGATGGTTTAATTAGATTGCTAGATTTTCCTTTGGTCAAGCAAACTTTGCTGGTAGAATGAAAAATAGGATCAAAGGAATGTCAAAGTGCTGGCAACACCTAAGCTGTTTTAAAATACACATAATGCAACAAGGAAAAACATTTGGGTTTATGCCTTATTTGGAATGTAGTTTATGACACAAGAACAGAGAGTGGCTCTTGATTTCCTGGTCTCTTGTCATAGCTTTGCCCAAGCTTGCAGGTTTTTAATCAAAACAAATAGAAAAAAAATGGAGGAAAAAATAACTTCTGTGGGATATACTGCTTTACAGGAAAAAAAAAAAAAGAGTACCTTATTATCAACAACTATCTGGAATTTGAATTTATGTATCTGTAAAGCCAAGGCATGTGTTAATTTCTTTTTCAAGACCAAACTGATGCAAACTGAAGAAATGTATTTTTAAAGTTCGAAACAACTGTAAAGTAATAGCTGAATACAAGTTATCCTTCATTTCCAGTCTCTTAATGTCCTACTAAAGAACAACAGTTTGCTTCCCACCCCACTATTAGTGAAATACCACCTGTGCCATATTTGAAAATTACACTGAAAATTTTACAGAACATTTAATCATTTTCATTTAATGACAAACTAAGAGTGCCTGCAACATGTTTGTTATAGGGCACTTCTGCATCTTGGTAAGTAGAAGCTACGGGTCAACCTAATGTGTGCAATCTGCCTAACCTCAGCAGCTGGACTGCTGAAACTGCCAGATTCAGAAACACTCTTGACAGCATCCTTGTTCCACACCATCTTTTCCTGGTGGCTGAAGTCCCCGAGAAAGACTCCCTGACTCCGCACTTCAAGTGGAGTACCCAACATGCAGTGATTTTTTTCTGTATTTTAGTACAGCATGACCATCACAGAAGGCAGAACATCCAAATAAGTTACTCTCAGTAGCATTTGAGGGGTTAGAAGGGTTATGGAACTGGAGCAAAGTTTAGGAAGAGCTGCCTTCCAAGCTCAGATATTTTGTTTATCCAGGCTATCAGCTCTGTCCTTCTCTTGTGGGCTAAGCAGACACCACATGCCTTTTCTCCCACACTGTGCCTGAATCTCTCTGGTATCGGTCAGCTGATCGTTTGCTGAGATTAATTATACCATCAGGGATTATGGCTGTTTAAAATTTTGTTGTCAGGATTTACTCTTATAAAACACACTCTTCCAGCATCAGCCTATTCATGTGTGTTTTGGCATTAGGTCTTCAGGGTAAAACCTGTCCTATTGTTATGCGTAGTGTGTCTGGCACAACAGGTCATCAGCCTGGAGCACCGAAAATAATTGCGCCTCTCTCTTTTACTATCAGGAGAGGCACTGAACTACAGTGAAGGAAAGCAAAGCCCACGGAGGTGGAAAAAACATAGAAACATTTAAAAGGGAAAAGCCGAATGCAAAGTCTAAAGGGATTTTGTTTTTATTCCTTTAAGGTAGGAGTTGGAATTCAAATTTGAAAGAAAAATTGTGAATGGGAATGCTGGAAATGTGTGAGCAAATTTGTAAGAGGAAGTATATACTGAATTGCTTTACTTTATAGGATTCCTCTTTACAAATTCTTTCTTTCTAGTGTGCCAACACATTCCTTTTGAGACAGAACTTTCAAAAAGAAGAGTAAAAAATATGGGGAAAGGATAGAGATTTCTATTGCCAAATGCCCAATCCTTTTTGTCATATTCTTCATTTCCTCCTCCTGAATTCCTTTTCACTAATACGCCTATCTAACCCAATTTCATCCTGCCTAATGTCCACTACAGGTCCTTCCAACACCAGCATGAACCATCAGCTGCATCAGATCAGCTCATTCCACTCCGGTCTGATGGAATCAGGGTAGAAGATCACACAGGTCTCTCCACTGTGAGAACAAGTCTATTATGAATACAGGCCTCACAGCTAAGACACAAATAATCACCTCAGCTTCTCTTTAAACACTTATCAGTCTAAGTCAGCCTGTCTCATTTATTCAGTAACCATGTTTTCCTGTACAGGGGTAGCTGGCACAACATGGAAGCACAACTTTTGACTTGGGAGTTTTGCAAGAATGACTGGTAAAATACCAGTAAAAGAAATAATTTTAAAAACACTAGAGCTTTTTCTGACCTAGCTAGTTCTGAATACCTAGCAGCAAACCAACTAGTATGAAAGAGGAAAGTATACTCACATTTGTACAGTGGTCAGAAAATGTCCTGGGAAACAAGAAGCAGTAAGAACTGAAGTTATTTCTCTGATATGTCAAAGCCATCATTCCAGCCACCATTTCCAGAAACTATTAGCAATAAAATTTAAGAAAAAAACCTTGAACATTCATGTCAAATGATACATCTTTAATTTCTAAAAGGTGATAAGTACTAAGAAACTGATCTAGTTGACAGGCAATTAATCATCCTTGCATAGTACATTTATCTCCATAGGATATCAAGAATTACTTCAGGAATTACACTTCAGGAAAACTGGCACCAAAGTGAGCAAGCAGCCTCAGTCCTATACAAAAATTACAGATAACCTCAGTGTTTCCAAGTTTTACTTTGTAAAGGATCCAGAGAATAGTCGTTGCTTTGTCCAGTCTAACCCAGAGCACTGCATTCTTTCATTGCACTTTTCAATTGACCATCTGTGTGAAAAACATAAAAGGCTGCAACCCACACTGATAGAGTAATTCACAATAAATCAGCTTTGTTCTATTCAAACTTGGCCTTTTTGAGGTCAAATACCTCAAAGTATGTAGTTATGGGCTTTATTTTTTTTTTTTATGTAAAACGTGTACCTCAATACTTATAAAATGATTACTTGATTAACACTTCATCCAGAAGATGTTTAATCCTTCCCTTGAGAAGCTAAAAGGTGAGGCTTCAGTTTCAGAAGTGCTCTTGACATTCATCTAAAATAAGCACTGAATCTTACATGAAGCCAAAAAAATTTAACTTGCTTGACAAGCTTACTAACAAGACAAGAGTAAAGACACTTTTTTCATATAAAAAAAATTAAAGTTACATTTTACTGTATGTATTATATCTACAATGTATTTTCTTTTCTTTACAGAATGATAGGTGAGAGGGGCATTGTACTTACATCATCATTAATTAATCCCTTTTTTCTAGTAACTTGTGTCCTGATTTTCAAAAGCACTGATTATCAGCATGTCCTAGGTACTGAATGGCAGCAGCAGGCACTCAGAACTGTTGAAAACAGACTATTAGTACAAGTACTTATGCTGCAAATGCACCATTTGAAAATATTCCTCTTGAAAACAGGTAGCTTAATTTTCAGTCAAAATTGGATGACTAATTAGTATTTTAATAATTCTCGTAGTGTTTTAAAATGTTTAAAATAACTATTAACACTAATTACTTAATACACCATAGTGGATTATGATCAAAATTAATATGTCCAAAAATTAAGTTTATGATAAATAAACTTTGGAAAAAATTTATACAAGGCCGTAAATAAATAATTTGAACTTAAATCTCATTAAAAAGTAAAACAGTACGTCACACAACATCATCCTATCTAGACAGTACAAGCTTGCTATACTTTATTGCATAATAATTTGAGAGTAACATCTTAAGTAAAACATGTAAAGAAACAAAATCATTAGATTTACTTCCTTTAATATTGAACAACCAAAGTTTCTCCTTTGTACATAATCCAATTTAAAGATAATATAATTAGCACTTCCAGCATTAACAGTCTCTATTTACAATGAATAAGATGGGGTAGGTAATCTAAAGAGTATTCAAATCTGTAAGAAATAAATCAAAATACGAAGATTTACAGTAGGCTCAAAATCCAAGACTTTTCCATTTATGGAATGCAATTTAAAAGGTTTTGCCATCTTTATTACTTGTCAGGGTTCCTGAAATGATGATTTTTTTAATAGTATTTAAACATTTGAAATCTTCAGTAATGCCTTCATTATTTGCATATGACATTAAAAATTAATTCCAATACTTCTATTTTTTTTTTTTTCACTTGCTTGTAGACCAGTCTGAAATCTGATGACAGGATAACAAGGAAATTTACTATATAATCCTAATTCCATATTCCTGAATATACAACAGTTGGAAGTAGATGATGTCAGTCCATTCCAAGGGTTATGTACACAAAACTTACAAAACATTCTTCGCTCTTGCATAAAATGTGTACACAGTATCAAGGAGCGGGGAACTTCAAAGTTTTTTATGGGCTGCTGCTGGCATGGACCTTTGTTGATTGAAAATAAAATACCTTTCACACTATTGTTCTGGTAGCAGTTTTAGAAGGTTAATCATCAATCCCTGGGGTTTCACCCTGTTGTATTCTGGAGGCTATTCTAATGGCTTCTTCCAGAGACTGTTGTTCTCCAAGCTGAAACAAATGCATTTAAACATAAATAAAACCAAAATATTACATATGGATATAAATTTGTAAAAAACAAAAAAGATTAAACAAAAGAGATAGATATGGATCAATACTTTAGCATAAATAAGTGTGATTGGTATTGTCATACTTCTTCTAGGTAATACATCATAGCAGCTATCTAAATCAGTGTGACAATTAAGAAAGCCCGTGATAGCAGATTAAACTGCTTTTCCACATACCTAGCAAATAAATTTTCTTCAAAGAGCTGCTGCATGGTAAACATCTTTAATGACACACAAAGTAGATGATATTTCAACTTGGCAGATATAACAAAACTAAGATAAGGCTTTCAAAAGCCATGGTGGCTGTTGAATTACATTCAACAGTGGTAAAGCAAACAAATATTTTCATTTTTTGTAACTGTCTTGCAGAAAGTCAGCTCTTTGGAACACCATATAGCATTAATACATAGAAAAATTTTACAAATTTACATTTATTAGAGAATCCTGAGTGTATAAAAAGCATCCATGATGACACTGTTCAAATCTACAGTAGATGGGAGAGAAAATTATTTTGTAGTTGCAGTTACAAGGCCATCAACATGTCTGGCACTGTCAGAAACAACATCAACAAACCCTCAATTAAGACACCTGAACAGAATTTTGGGAAGGAATCCACAGAGTTTTATAATGTGTACACCATGTACGTACATCCAGTGATGAGAACACTGAAGACAACTGCAACCTAGTAAAAACCTAAAGCTGGCCTTCACTTGTTGGCTCAAAAAAAAAAGAAATGAGAGTGTGAAAAGTAAAACCAGATTATTTGACAGATGGACAGACCTAATGGGACAGTTCTAAATATCGCTTGTAACTTGTTTTTACAGTCATGGGATATCACATTCTGGAGCCACTCAAGAGGAGCTCTGTTACCACCTCCTTAGGACTTCAATCTAACTGTCAAGCTACTGGCTTTATCAGCATTTAGAAACCAAATTAATTCCTTTATTAGTGCTCATGAAAAACTCAGTTGACCTGAAGTTTGGCCCTTCTCTGACCTCCCCCTTTTTTGGAAGTTCTACAGTAGACTTGGAAAATCAAATGGTTATTATTCCTCTTCCTATCCCCATATGTTATTTAAAATATGAGATCATATGGTTATGGACAACTTTTTCAGGGGAGCCAAGCTTATTGGAATCATATTGCTGCATGACTAGGAGCTTCTAGCTCTAGAAGAAACACTTCAAGAAGCATTTATCACCATCTTACCTGTACTGCAATTTGTGTTCCATTGGACGTAGCCAACAATGTAACAGGTCTAGTTTCTGCAGTAACTAGATGGTGGCCATGTTGCTGATGTCCCAATTCTGATGAGGCACTATGAAATGCTGCTAAGTCTTGAGCCACAATAGCAACCTTCAAGACCAAGGGAAGAAAATCAGCTGCATGACAGATCTGTTACCATTGCTGACCTCATTACAATGGTTATCTTCAAAGTTAAAGTTCATGAACATAAAGTTATTCATGAGCATAATTTTATTGAGAAAAAGATACATTTTTTTAAAGAAAGGTTGCCATCATTGTGTTCTCAAAGATATCTATTATCCCTCAGAATATAAATATCATCAGAACCGCACATAAATTCAATAAATGTGCCTATAAGCCTGTGATTATTTATACATACAGAGCACAGTGATTAATAGGCATCTTCATGTGTCACATTTTTAGAACAGTGGAATGCATTTTAAAGATTAAAAATTATATCATTGTATTTCTACAAAAAACTTAGCTATTTTATTTGTATATTAAAAACAAAAATGCAAATACATATTTACACAAATGTTTCCTATCTGCCACATAAATTTGTTGCATAATACTAAGTGGTAAAGATACAGTTCATACTGGAATCTATTCTTAGCTCTGCCACTCATTTACTATGTGACTTTGTGAAAAGCACTTGACATTTCTAGGTCTTACTTCACAAACACCAAAATGACACTGCTCTGGTACCTCAAGATTTTTTTATTGGTGCCCAATTGTTGCTTTTAAAACATTCTGCTGTATGTTGGTGTATAGCACTGGAGTAGAACACATCATACCCTTGGTAAAGGAAATACTGGAAATACTATGGCCAGGTGTTGAAAACCGCTTTATTTAGCTAAATCTTTGTGAGTGACAGAACCGTGATGGCTTAGGTGCCTTTTTTATATTGTCTTATAAAGGAACACTACACACGTACTCAGGATAGTAACCTACCTGCTGCCCTTCGGTGCCTTCTGCAGTAACCATTGCTACAGAATGTGTTCCTGCAGAAGAGATGACGGCGTCGTGGGCAGGGACTGTGATGGTGGTGCCATCTTGTGTTACCATAGTGATAGTATTGCCAATGGCCTGCATATCTGCCTGGGATATGTTCACCTGAAACACAAAATCATTCCTGAAGTAAAAAAAGAAGGGTTGATGGCTGCTCAAATCATACCTGAGTCTTAGCTTCTGGCAACATGTAATATGTTTTTAAGTAAGGTTTGAAAAAAAATATGATATGTATTTGAAGTATAACAGCATTTATGAAACAAATTCCTTCTAGCTGGTTCAGCGGGAATACTCCTGCTAGTTGTTGACTTCCTTCATGTGAAACAAAATGTGTAGCAGTCCAGAACAAAAAGGCAACTTGTTCATAATAGCAGGAAATAATATTTTAAGTCACATTCAAAAGTAACATACTGGCAAAAGATCCAATAGCTAGTATTCCCCATCCTGACCAGTATGCTCATGTATTCCTTGAGAATCATCATCAATCTTCAGCGAAGTCCCTGTCTTAGAGAAAGAGCTCTCATGGAATTCATCTTACTGATTGGGATCTAATATTCCATGACCTTTCAGACACACTTATGTGTTTACAGATGCAGCAGCAGAAATAAAATTACTGCTTTCAGTAACAAGAAAAAGGATGCATACTTGCCTCCAGTGCCTACAACTCCATATTAATCAGGTTATATCCCAATAATTGCACGATAAATTATCTATGCATGTGTCTTACACAATGAACAATGTGACTCAAGGTAGCACCACCTGACACACTTTTATCTTAATGGAAATACTAAAGAGGCCCTATGAGGGCTTAGAACTTAAACCACAAATAAACAATTCATAAAAATTAATGATATAAATTACTGATGTCTCCAGTATAAATGCATTAGGGCATCAGCTATGTGACGATGTCTGATATACAAAGTAATAAAATACCGAAGAACTAAAATCAAGCTGAAATATAATTTAAATAATGCAAGAACTCTATGTCAAGGCTTTTGCAGGTCTTCATTTTAGAAGGTAAAAATGCCAATTACTTAGCACTGCTGCAGTGTTCAGGGCTGGCAATACAACAGTCCCCTTTAATTTTTCATTTCCAATTTGAATTTAGAAGATACCTTTCCTATGCTACTGCCATTTCAGTTACCTTACCATCTGAAATAGAAACATTTCCCAATATGCCTTTGATGGATTGCCACAGCTAAACGAAAGAATTGTGTTGAAATACCCTCCCAATAAAATTTCATATGAAATCCTTAAAAAAAAAAAATATCCATAGGAATTTTCAAGTGGAAGTAGTATCAAAGCATTCCTTATCCTCTTGTTTATGACAGAAATAGTAAGAAGTGATCATTACCAGCTTGTACAGCAGGCACCTGGACCATAAAGATTTCCCACCCCTAGCCCCCCATAAGTGTGTGCACAAGACAACAGTGAAGATGACCATCAGATATTAATGGAATAATCAGACAATTCTGACAAACCTCAGAAACTAGGCCGCATATATAAAAATTGTTAAAATAGCCCATGCCTACTTTAAGAGCGACAAGGATAGCCAAAAAAATTTAGCTTTGCATTAATACAGCTTCAGAATATGTGGTTTAATTTAGGTATTCCAGAAGAGGTTCAACCCTAAACATATCCTGACCCAACTCCAAAGAAGCTTCTTCCCTTAAGAAATCCACTGATGTATTCGTCCAAAATTCTAACTGATTTTAGAAAGTACATGGATATCTGAAAACACCTACCTCAGTTCTTAACTTATCTTTGACAGTTCTTTAACACTGTGGTTACTTACGTGTTGGGTTCCGTCTTGGGATATTAGAGCTACTTGTTGACCTAATCCAGATTGAGTAACTGTAGCAACCTGTGCAGAAATTACATCTTCTCCCTCTACACCTGTCACATAGGTTATCTGTGAGCCTTTGAGAACATCTTCACCTTGACCTATTTGAGACAAAGAAGGCAAGAGGGTAGTTTACATACTCTAAATGACAAGAATTAAGTGCCAGCCTGGTTTGAAGGTTTTAAATACTCCAAATTAAAAATTTTAGTAGAAAGATGCAAAAAATAAAAGAAGGAAAGATATCAAAACAAGTCAGAAAGTCTGTTGTTTTGGGAACATAGCATATGATCTTTTAGCAATGAGTTTTAACACACAGAAATACTACAACTAAAGAAAATATAAATTTAGTTTATAAACTAAATTTAAAAATGGTGACAAACCTTTCTAATTCATTCGTTAGATGTTAACCTCTCCATATAGGAGACACTATGCAAACAAAAATGGCAGCTTTTAAAAAGAGTTATTAATTAACAAACATACAGAAGAACACAGTAATGCCTTTGTGTGATGATTTAAGTAAGTTCATTATCTTAATAAATGTTTAACCTCAGCAAACAAATCTTATCATTCCCTTAAAAGGAGGAATTAGAGTATAATAAAGCTCCTGAAGGCATTCAGTGATGTTTCCCATACATGTAGTATAACTTTTCTGACAAAAACAGTTTGTGCATTTATTTGCTATCTTCAGTCCCATCTAAAAAAATTACAATTTGATATTTGTCCTAACACAATACTTCTTTCAGTCTGATCTTTAATAGTCATAGGATTCAATACTCATGATAACATGAAAAACTGCAGCACATGAGCTTATTTTCATCTTTGCCCCTAGGACAGTTTACTGAAACTGCTATCAACCAAAGCAAAACCACCACAGTATCAGGGTGCTACAAAGACAGATTTTTCCTTTTCCGAAGGCAGTCCCTTTATTCATACACAAAAGACTGTCACCAACCATGGTGTTATACACACTCTTACAAAGATCCTTAAGAAAAATCCAGTAGGTTGCAAACAAACATTTTAGACTCTCACAGATCCCTTCCCACATTCATGCTTATAGCAGGTTTGCTGGGACTGCAAAAGACTACAAATGGGTTTTATGATCTGGTCATTACTCTCTTAGTTTCTGTTTACAAGCTGCCAATCACAGTAAAAAGTTCCTACAAAGAAGTTAAATAACTGTATTAACTGTATTAAATCTGAAGTTAAGTACTTCAGATTTTTATCTATGCTTTTATTTCCTTGGTTATAAAAAAGCAGCAAAATATTATCCAGCCCTTTTCTTTTTTTTTTTTTTTTTTTTACAAGAATAGGTTCAAAGACTGAAACTCTAACCTGGAGGTGGCTCAAAAAAAGCCTCTTGTTCTTCTTCAATGGGCTCCGTGTCATTGTGTGCTGTCCGCTTGTGCATAGCAAGTGTAGAAATCTGCTTGTATGTTTTCCCACAGTGATTACAGTTATATGGTTTGGAATGAGTATGTACAACATGATGTTTGTATAAACTAGAATACTCTGTAAAACGTTTATCACAACCAGGAACTGTACAGACATAGGGCTTCTCCCCTGTATAGAAAAACAAAAGGATTAAAGAGAACTTTATCCAGGATGCACAGAAAAAACCGTCAACAAATGATACTTAGTGACACATCTTCATACCAACGATACTTCATCTCCAAAGGCAACAAGCTTATAAAGTTTATCACTGCAGCTTCTCACTGACTTTTTTTTTTTCCTTCTTTAAGAACTACTGTCAGTAAAAGCTAGTCTGTATTTATTACTTAATACTCTGTCTAAATGATGACTACAGACAGACGGATACAGGCTGAAAGCTACAACATCAGTTTGGCATCATATTGAGAATTTTCTTTTATTACTGGAAACCTCTTCTCCTCAACGATCAGGTATGTTGATACACTAGCAAAATTTCACTTTTGGATCTTTAGGCTCTGAAGAAATCTATAGAAAGCATATGTTTAAGCAATTACGGTTTCCTATAAAAACACCTTTCTGTTAAAAATCAATGAAACAATGTCCAAATTACAATATAAATTAAAAAGATACAAAATGTACCTCTATGAAATGTGTCTGTGCTTCTATAAAATATACAAGACTTTTACATACTAGAATTTTCAAATTTGTGCCAGTAATTCAGCTCACTAAGCCTGACAACCAACTAAGTTGGATAAGTATTCTCACATCTAGTCTATAAAAAGAAGGTTTTGACCACTGCTGCAGCATCAAGGAAAATACAGCTGGGATGAAAAGGTGACTCACAGTGGCGAGCCAAAGTCTAGCTCAGACTTGTGCTTTACTGTTATTTATTTAAGAAACAGCTCACACTGGAACCGTATTAAGGTCTTCGCTCAATGTCCACTGAAGACAAGGTTTTGCATTCGTTTCAAAGAACTTTGTATCTAAAGCAAAATTATCTTGCCTTGACAGCAAGATGGGAAATTTAACTGTTTAACTTGCCTCAGCTGAGGGGAGATGAGGCCCACACAAAAGTACATATAAAAAAAAAAATAAAAAATTCATATAAGTATAACTATACCAAATTACAATGCACCAAAACAGTGTTCACAAGGAGAATGACACAGCCTCTCCCAAACAGCTTCCATTTCAAAACACAGAACATCACTCATATACCTGTGTGTATTCTCACGTGATTCTTATAATTAGTTGCACTGGCAAAAGCTCTCCCACATCCTGGCTCTGTACAGTAATAAGGCCTTTCGCCTGTATGTGTCCTGATGTGAACCTTTCTTATATTAGATGTTGTGAATGACCTGCCACATCCTTCAAATGGACACTTAAAGGGCCTTTCCCCTGAAAAAAATAAGAAAATAAAAGGTACACATGCAAAAGTTATAAAAGAGCAAAAATAAGTTACATTTGGACTGAATGCAGGAATCTAAAGCTACCTAATTTTGTCTTTGATACCCTCAGTCAGAAATATGATGGACATGCCACCATATTCTACTGTTTAGACAAAATCTCACAAAATTCAGAAAAATAATACAATCTATAAGCTAAATTATGAAACTTTTAAGTTAATACTTTATAATGTATAAAACAATTCAGTTGCTTGGATCAGTTTCCACATTGCTCATATTCTAACATGTATTTAACACCTCCCCAATTTCAGACATACATTATCCAAAAGGAGTGTTTTACTATTTGTACATTTGTCAATTGTAATTCATGAAATGAAAAAAATACCTTTATGATTTAGCATATAACCAAGATACAAAGGGATTAGTAAAACTCATTATAGAAAACACTTAACCTTACATGAGAAGAACCAAATTTTTAAAGAGAAACATCCCTGAAACTCAAGTTTTAACCCCCAAAACCAAAGCAATCACAAATTGAAACAAATCTATTTGTGTAATACAAAGTTAAGCACAATAACTTACATCACCAAAACATTTCACCACGAACAAGAAATTAAAGCCAGCCCTTGTGTAACATCCATTAGCCCTGACCTTCCAGATCTATCAAAGCACACAGAGGGGGCAAGTGAAGGAGGTTAACTTGGGAGAAGGACAAGCAGCCACCTGACATACTGTCCTGTTGTAATTTCACACTTCCTAGAGCTAAGCACATTCCACCCGCTGTACTGCTTACCAAAGAGAAGAATCTGAGAGCAAGAAAGGGCAGGTTACTACTAAGAGATACAACATTAAATACTTAGAGACAGAAATAAAAAACACAGTCTTGATAAAGACATTAATACCATGAACTCCAGAGCAGTTAGTTCCTTGGCTGAGGAAACTATAATTCACTCCTTAGGGCAGCTGTTTTGGGAAGGTTTTTCAGCTTCCTGCCAAGGCAGTGTGTGTATTAAGTTTACACGCCTCAGTGTTGTGTTTCCATGGCTCCCCTAATCCCTGCTTCAGCACAGGACCTCAAACCAAGCCTGAAAGGAGCAGGGTTGCAGTCAACCCCACCCAACAACAGACCCTGCATTAGAAACCAAAACAGATTCCTCTTACAGAATGCCCACAAGAATGTCATCCGACCAGTTGGGGCAGTCAGCCTTTTAAGTTTCTAATGTGCTTGTTAGAAAAGACCTACTTCCAGGTGACAGAGATTTCTAGCACTAAAAATGCAAAGCCAGAAGCCTTTAAGCTCTACACCACAGCAGCTCAGAGGAGCCATCCATTCCAGCTTTTCTGATACCAGAATAGTATGTTTAGGGAAGTCTTGGAGGAACCTGCGGCAAGCGTTTGATAGCAACAGAAAGAGAGACTGGACTGCCACTGGAAGAGAAGGAAAAAAATCACTTTTAGCTAAAGCAGGCAGAAAATTAATAAAGTGTTAACCCTGCTCTACACGATAAAGTTTTAAGAGCCGTGGCAGAACTTGCCTCCATCAGGTGCAGTGTTGCAGCTTGCATAGGGTATGAGCATACACTACTCCATCCATCTACACAAAGGACTTGTTGCAATTTTCTTCTCATTCTTTGCTTCCTGCAGCTACTCATAAATCTAGAAAAAGACAGCCCTGAACTCTGGTCCCTGGACTGCTGAGAGTCTATGGTTGTATTATAAATATTGTTCAAATGGATAGTTACATAGGGCTAGCTCAAGTCTTTTATCTCAAATGCTAAATCAGATTAAAGTGATTAAATTATGATACAACTTCTATGGTCATAAAGTAAACAGCCTACAGCTAATAAAGCTGACTATGCTGCAGAGTCTTTCAGTTCATAGTCTGTGCTTGAAGTACTACATAATGTCAAACAGTTCTCTTCTAGAACTGAAAATATATGATGCTTTTATGTCTTCATCCTGATGACTAATTTCACATCATGATAGCACTAATCTCAACATACTGTCTTTGAATACGGAAGTCCATGAAAGCAGACTTATTTCAATGTAATACTGAATTGTTAGAATTTTTATTGCCTTCTTTTATTTCCCCCTCCCCCCCCCTTTCCAATTTGAGAAAAACCTATTTCTTTTGTTCTTTTTTACTGTCTAAGATTCAGAAAGTTCAGGAGAAAAACTTGTCGATGTTTTAGCAGGAAAGTTTGGGGTTTTTTTGAGATCTCAGGAGCAAAGGAGACATTGTGCAAACTTCTTTACACGTGTGCATCCATAGTGTTTTGCAAAGTGTGGTGTTGTGGTCTAGAATTTATTTGTTTTAGCATTCAAATGAATCTTTTTAGATAAAATGTAAGATTTTTATTTTTATGCATTTGGGATTTTTAGTAACAGTTTGGTTTTCTATGATTATTTTTGGTTTCTATGATTTTTCTGCTGTGAGAAAGGAAATCAGGATAAGCAGCTCAGAACCATCAACCTTTGTGAAGCTGACATGCAAGTTATCTTGAAGCAGCAAAACTTAAGAACACTGATGCCATTTTCTACAAGGTAAGCTGTATTATTGAGAAGTTCCTTGTTCTGCTACAGCTGCAAATGGAACCAAGTGACTTAGTGAAAATGTAAGTGATGCATTATAAAAGTTAATGCATTTGCAATAGCAGTGTGAATGCTTATGTGCTTTTTCCAAGGAAAACATGCTAGATTTGCAGTAAATCAGTAAATGCTTACCATGCTGAAATGTTGTTGAGCTCACTGGGCTTCAGAAAGAAAATATACACAGGCTGGTTTCATAAGTATAGTCACAGAATGATCAAACAGGAAAAAAAAACACCTTAGTGAATTAACAAAAAAAAAAAAAAAAAGGGGTGTGTGATAATAATACCTGTGTGGGTTCGGATATGTTTCTGCAGGTCTCCCGAAGTCTTGAATGATTTGGTGCAATTTTCTTCTGTGCACCGATAAGGCTTTTCACCAGTGTGTGTTCGGACATGACTTTTTAATCCATAGCCTGAAGATCAGAAAGGATGTTATAATAGCAGAAACACAACATTAGGATACTCATAAACCATCACCATCAAAAGTGACAAAATTCCTATTTTTGATGTTTTTAAAAATACAAAGTGTGTTCTACCAAGCTGAGCATTAATTCATTCTTTACATTGAAAATAAACTAAATTTTATGGCTGAATACAAGAGAGCTTGTAATACTTAAATCAAGAGCATTCAGTACTTAACATGAACTTTATTAAAGGCTAGGATTGCTGAACTACAGTGGTACAGTGTCTTTGATGAAAAATATGGTATTAATAGACAAACAGCTGTTTATAGCCATACATCAGCCTGTTACAATAGAAGAGAATATTTCATTATGTCATTTTAAAATCCTTTCTAAATACTATGCAATTCAACTTAGATGCAGCCCCTTAAGTATGGTTGTTTTCCTTTTGAGCTTTCTCACAAGCATTTCTTTTGCTTGTTTCTAGTCAAATAAATATTATTGAATATATTAGATCAGTTGAAATTATTTTAAAACCACCTTTTTTTAAAAAAAAGAGCTTAACTTTTCTAAGCATCATACTAATTTACATTCAAAGTAAAAGAATAGATTTGAAACAAGTTTTGTTCTTTCGCTCTCTTCCCTGTTTCATTCTTAATTGCAATTGCATAATCAAATTAAATCTCAGGGAAAGCATACTTTATGAACAGAGTAGTCTGTATGAAATGTAGACTTCACTTAATCACAAATGTCATTCTGATACAAATTCAATAAAGAACACTTAAAACAGCATCTTCCATCAAAGTTCTTTTCAAATTTGGAACATAAGATCAAGTATTTACTTCTAACCAACAGATTAAGCTTCTTATTATCAACTTTTTTAACTTATGCTATTAGTTTCATGTTAAGAAAGGCCTGTTTTTTCAACATAAAATCTGTCTGTAGCATGACAGGTGAAGAGTTAGAGGGAAGGTGTCAAGTGTTTCACTTCATTCCTCCTTCAGTAACTGTCCTTTCTACATGCTACACTGTCTGAAATGATGAAATGATGCAGTTCTCCCAACTGACTTCTTCACTTAACAGTTTTAAAAAGGCAATGTAAAAAACTTATTCAAAACAGAGACAAACACTAACAAGTAGGAGGAGCTAGTCCACAAAAGATTACCTGTTGCAAAGGCTTTGCCACATCCAGGGTGTTCACACTGATATGGTCTGTCTCCTGTGTGTGACCTTTCATGCACCTGACAAGACATCCAATACACCGACTTAATGATACGATGCATTTATTTACTTTGACAAAGAAACAGTTCAAAGACAATATATTTTATTTCTCTTCCTAAGATTCATACTCAAGTGTCTTCTTTTTAAATCAGTGATGAAAAAAAAAAAAGAAATACGGTAACAATATTTTCCCTAAAACTAAAGATGTCTCTTTCCAAGGTCTAAACTGATCTTTTTCAGTCAGTTTTGAAAAAAACCATTTTTGTAAATATACGCAGAGCTCCCATCATGCAACTATGCTACAGTATGCAAACATGCCTCAGAGCCTACTCTCTGGTTTTTGACTCCACTGAGGATCCTCTTCTATTGCATGAAACCTCTACAGCAAAGACACCATTTTAACACAAGATCCATAGAGTCAATTAGTCACTGACTCCAGAGCATTTTGTCAGAGACAAGGCAGCACTGCAAGGAGTTTACCTCATTGACCTCAGCCTAAACTGTAATGTGATCAGCTCTACACCCTTACTGTTTCAGTAATTCCTTTACTTAATTTAAAAAGAAAGAGCATTAAGGAGTAGCCACCTGTAAAGAAAAAAGAGGTTTAAGCCTTTTCCCTTGAATATTGGATTATTTTGAAGATTTAGACTTTGTATTATGATGGTAATTTCTTTTAAAAATTGGAATTGTTGCATGATCATGCATACATGTAAATTAGATAAAGTGAACACTGGATTTTAGAGTTTCTGTGATGTTGTTAGTAGAAACCATCTCAAAAAGAGATTGCTTACATGTTGGCAATATAGGAGCCTAACATGATCCCTCACCTGCATCTATCCTGATCTGAAAGGCAAATGGGTAACATTTAGTCACCACTTTATCATTCAAGTTACAGCACATGTGTTTTATGTAACATTAACAAAGAACATATTTTGGTAGTCAGTGACTACAGTCTACTAGAAGTTTAGTTTTCAAAAAGAGCCTTAGCTGAGTATCTGGGAAAACAAATTACTGTAGGATCAACACAGTAAACATTTGACAAACCACCATCATTGTGATTTGCTCTCTGTTAATTTCTGTTACTTTTAACCATATAATCTATCAAAAAAAATCATGCCTGGAAACTAACAATGGCCATTTTACATTTCATCACCTTCAGATGGTGAGCTGTTGTATACAGTTTTCCACAGCCATCATAATCACAGCGAAAAGCTTTCTCTCCACTCTGCTGAGATTTTGTAGTCACTCTTGTTCCATGTCCTTGCAAGACAATCTTAAATTGAAAAAAACAAACAACCAACCATTAAAAAAATGCACAATGGATCAAAAAAGTCACATACTTTCTTTTGCCGTGAAGTCAGCTTCTGATTCTGCAAAAGCTGAATTCTTTTGAGAGCTGATTCTGACAGATTTCTCCTTGCTGTGCCATGAGTTTCTTAGTCCTCAATAAATAAACTAAAATTAAATAACTGAAAAGCATAAGTTCTGATGAAAGAAACTATAAAACACATTCACTTGTCGCTAGCAAATTTAAAAGCATGCACTAATTAGCCAAATAACAAGACAGTAAAAAACAAGTTGAAATATAAGTCCAGTGGTAAAATGACCAAATTAGTAGACAGAAAAAGCTTAGATTACATCTAAGGCACTGAATTAATTCCTAAGGGAGATTAGCCATAAATTAGACACCTTCAAAGATAAGTTCGTGCAAAGGCCAAACAGTAATTAAATGCACTTATAATGAGCACTTTTTGAAAATAAAGGAAAACATTTTGTACTTTGTCAGTGATGCATGTATTTTGAGCAAACTAACTGGAGCAATTTGAGTTAGGTTCTATCCTTCTTTCTGGCATGACACAACAGGAAAACATACAGGATAGCTTTGCGATGCAACTTAAACCCCTTTTAAAGGCTTCTTCATACTGTAAGATGCAAGAAACATTCATACAGACTGAAGAAAGTCCACCACTACACCACATCACTAAGCACCAAATCTATCCGTCTTCTAAATACGTCCAGGGATGGTGGCTCAACTACTTCCTTGGGCAGCCTATTCCACCATCTGATAACCCTTTTGGAGAAGAAATTTTTCCTAACAACCATCCTCCCCCAATGCAACTTGAGGCTGTTTCCTCTCATCCTATCACTTGTTACTTGGTTGTTACCAACAACCATCCTCCCCCAATGCAATTTGAAGCTGTTTCCTCTCATCCTATCACTTGTTACTTGGCAGAAGTGACTGACCCCTACACCGCTACAGTCTCCTTTCAGGTAGTTGTAGAGAGCATGTCCAGATCCCTCTGTGGAGCCTTCCTGCCCTCAAGCAGATCAACACTCCTGCCTAACTTGGTTCAATTCAATCCCCTTGTCCAGATCACCAATAAAGATATTGAACAGAACAGTTTCTCCAGCAGAATGCTGTGGTAAACTGTGTCGAAGGCTTTACTAAAGTCTAGGTTGACAACATCCACAGCCTTTCCCACATCCATTAAGCGAGTCACTTTGTCAAAGAGGGAGATCACATAAGTCAAGCAGGACCTGCCTTTCATAAACCCAGGCCAACTGGGCCCGATTGCCTGGTTGTCCTGTATGTGCTGTGTGATGGCACTTAAGATATCTACTTCACAACCTTCCTCAGCACCAAAGTCAGACTGACAGGCCTGTAGCTCCCCATATCCTCCTTCCATGTAGATGGGCACCACATTTGCTATCCTCCAGTCAACTGGGACCTCCCTGGTTAGCCAGGACTGTTGATAAATGATTGAAAGTGGCTTGGTGAGCATTTCCACCAGCTCCCTTGGTAGCCTTGGGTAGATCCCATCCAGCCCCATAGACTTGTGTGCGTCTGAGCTGAACCCCTTGGATGGGTTCGTTCTGCTCCCCATCCCTGTATTCCAGTGCAAGGGGCTGGGAACCCAGATAATAACTGATCTTACTATTTAAGACTAAGCCAAAAGCAGCATTAAATACCTCAGCCTTCTTCTCATCCTTATAGATAATGCACTCTAAAGAAACTAAAATTCAGATGTTAAGAGGCACAGAATCAGGAGAACATAGCAAATAAAGTACATTTATAATAACACAAAACTTGTTGAAAGGAATCGTGTCCTTCAAAATACTTTTAAACAGACAAAATAGAAAACCCAATAATTTTAAAAGAAAATACAAATGTACCCTAGTTCAGACACATAACACAGGAGAACAACAAAGGTAACAAAGATCTCAGATAAGGCTTTTATATTGTATACATACAAACTTCAGTCATATGATTCTGCTTTTAGTAAGAACAGATGGGTATGATAGGTTTGAAAGCAAATAGCATGTAATACCCATTTGGTCACACACAGTGCTTTGTTTTCACATGTAGAAATCACAAAGAGGTTTTATGCTTTTTTTCCTTTGGTGAAAAACCTAACTGCATGCAACTGAATGACTATTTAGCAGCATGACATCTGTTCTATTCTTATGTTACCTGTGGACTTAAAAAGTTTATAAATACACACTTATTTAATACTATATTTAAGTATAAGACTATTTTATCTCAAGTAATAGATTATTTCAGAATGAGCTACAAGTAGGTAACTACTTCCATCAAAATATAATAATGATTAAGATTTTCCATAGATAATTGACAGCTTTGGGGCCCTTCAGTTGCCCAAGTGAAGTCACCTTATAGGTGTCAGAATTTGAGACTATGCCTCAATACCTTTAGAATAGCAGATTATTTTTTTGTTGTTGTTTGGAGCATATAATGCTCCATAAGATTGGTGCACTTCCATATGGTGTGTATGTTGCTATACTTTGTTTTGGGGCTAAGGCTGAAATCAACATGTAACTGGATACTGGTTATAGGTCATTGTGCTCAATAGGCTCTTCAGGAAAAACCAGCCAGGGTCTTATCTTAGTCTTCCCTGAATTTTGCATTTTGTTGGAGTGGTATCCCTGTTCAAACCTATAAATCTGCAAAACCTCAGAAGTTCTTGATTTCATTTCAAGGAATATATTCCAATACCATAAATAATGCATGTATTAGCTATTCTCTCACAGTCACCCCACACAGGCAAGAGTGGAGTGTCTGCAGCTTTAAATATTGTGGGACCTAGCTTTTAAAAAGATTAAGAATAGAGAATTCTGAGGTAACTCTCAGAGGTGAGCCTATAATTGTTCCTTTCACAGATATTATATCTCACCTTGCAAGATACTCTTCCTCCTTGTCTAGTTCATTGTATCTTAAACTAAACAAAAAGAAAAAACGGAGTTTCTCTAACCAAACCTTTCTCAATGCAACGACACTTCTGGTTTTGATTTTGTGGTTTGAACATATGAAGGTATAGGGGTTTATTATTATTTTTGTTATTGGTTATAATTCTTTGAAGCCCAGAATCTGTCTTTTTCCTTCATAAAATGTTATGATGACAAATAGGACTCTCCTTACATAATTTCATGGATCCCAGGTAAAAAAAGCTTGATACTTAATAAGCTGCACCTGTACTTTCCATTGCTCTTTGAACTTTAAGTTAATAGTTTCACATTGAAAAAGTTTTTATATTTCTATGTACCAACAATATCAATACAGAGAAAGAAATGGAAGTACTTTTCTGCTTCTTTAAGTGTTCATTAGGAGCAACACTCTTATCTACTGATTACTTACAAACCCCAGAATACGAGTCAGGGACTCTTAAGAGGTCAAGTGGAATCAAAAAAAGTCACCAGAGAAAGAACATTCAGACATATGCCCAGAATTGTCTCTCTTGAGTAGAAAATAATTTAGTCAGTTTTGCCTCTGCTTTAAGGACGATAAAAAAATCAGTTCATTCTCTGGAAAAGAGCTTCTGAAATATTTATACCCTTACTGATTAGACACTCTGGTCAGCTTGAAAAAATCTTAGAAATCCAACATAATTTTAATTACCTTTTAAAAGAAAAAAAAAACCCAAACAGTAAGTATTAGAAGATCTTTTTTTAATCCTGTGAAAGGATGTTGTACAAAGTGAGAAAATACGACCTATCTGTATAGGTTTGAGATCTAAAATTCCTGAAGGGTAGCAGCAGACCCTGGCTGATGGCTACACAGGACTACCTATCATGCATGTTGCTGAGAAGAAAAGAAATAAATACATTTCATTATTTTGTATTGGGCTACATACCTGCATTTTTTTATCTTGTTCATTTTCACTTATCATTCCTGTGCCACTAACACTGTCATTTCCATCAATAGACACCTGAAAAATAAAGTTGAAATGGGAAAACAATGTACAGGTTATTCTTATTAATCTGAAAAATAGAGATTGCAGACAGATCCTGAGGGCTTACTATTTCATAGCTCTCTAGCTCCCCCTTGAAACATGGTTATTCTATAGTACATTAGCTTATGTGAAAATCACTTGTAGCACCTGCATTACAGAATAAGTACAACGAGCATTTCAAAGTTGTCTTAAAACAAGGTAGGAAAACCTTCAAGAACCAACTATGTCAAATTAATGGAATTAAAATAAATTAGTAACTTTAAAAATACCAAGTTCTGACAGAAAACGAAACAAAACAAAACATTTACTTCTTTTATAATAGCATATATCTCTTATTCCCTGTTAAGCAGGATTTACTTGTTTTGAACAGCACAACTCCTTTGGAACCAAAATATCTAAGGCAATGTATTATATCTCAATTTGAAATAGTAAAATTACAAGAGCTAGGCAAAGACTTGTGCATTGTCCCATGAGCTTATTTTTAAAACCAGTCTACAGAATGAGGAAGGTACTGGTGCTTTCCAGGGAACTTACAAGAATATTTGAAAGAGTATTAGACATTAATTTGAATTTTTTATTTAAAAAAAAAAATGTACTTGCACAATTTACAAAAATAGTCACCACACAAACTCTCTCACATGAACTCAAAGAACAGTATCTTATTAGTCACTGTAGAAAAAACTACTTTATACTTTATGTAGTTTCCTATTCCTTAATTGCCTCTGTATTGAGCACAGGCATTCACAATACCCTCTGCATCCATTACATTCAAGGCTGAGACTGATGCACCTAAGTGTAACCTAAGGGATTTTATTCTTTAAAATAGTTTGGCAGAAACTACCTCAGCACATCTGCATATGCCCTTTCACTAAGGAGGTCATAGCAGACTCCTGAGAACATTAATGGTTGTGTAAATTATCTTGCTCAAAGCATCAGCTACCAACATTTAGCTTGGAAACTGAAGATTAACTTGTCCCATAATTCATTTTCAGACAGTATTGCTTTTCTAAATTAGACAGTTGTGAGCAATATACTATTGGAAACTTAGAGCTAAAACAGTGAAGAGGAAAGTGCCCAACAGAGGCAAATTTACATTACAGAGAGTCTGCAAGCAGATAATTCTGACGTGGTTTGGTTTTTGGTTGTTTTGTTTGGTTGGGGTTTTGTTGTTGTTGTTGTTGTTGTTTTTAAAAAAGAAAAAATAGCCATTTGGGGACCTTCTCCTGCAGAACTCTTGAAGGGAGGGGAGAGAACCTGCACAGAAAGGGGACTTGAATCCCTTCATCCTGAACTTCCTGTTGTTGGTTGAGAAAGGAACTGCTGATAAGAAAAGTTTCAATGCTACTGGAAACTAATGATCCAAACAGAATGTGTATGCATGTGTGTAGATATACACATGTCCCAGGTACTGTACTTTTCCAGCACCTGGGATGTTGCAGGAAAACAGCTTATGAAAGAAAAGTACGTGTTATAACCTCTTCACTATTCCATTACATATCTTCTGGCTTTATGTTCACTGAGAGCAAAGATCTCTTTTTCTTGGTTGCTTTGGGAGGAAAGTGGCATTGACTTAGCCCAAAATTAAGACTACTAGTTCAGTCTTTGCATGCGCTCTGCAAGGTGTGGGAAAGTAGTACTATGTCTAAAGAAGCACGGAACAATGAAAATCGTACATGTTCCACTATTTCCAGTGAACTTCTTTGCTGTCTTCTTGGATCTCTTTATACGAACTCTTTTACAGTTTCTACACTGATCTCAGGGCAGCCTACTGATCTTTTCTATTTCTGCCTGTTATGTAGGTCAGGGGAACAAAGAAAACCACCATTCTCCAAATCTGCTTTCAAAATTTTCTTCACCCTTGAAGGTTTTATCTTCAAAACTTAAAAAAATTAACCAAAAAAAAAAAAAGCAAGACACCCAATTTTAAGCCTCTTTTAGCTGCATGAGGAGAATTCTGGAAAGATTCCAAGGAAGATCTTTGAGTTCCTCCTAAAAGACGGTCTTAGATTCTAAGGAAAGATTGCCTGCCTTCAACTAAGAACATCTATACTGAGTCCAACTAAAGGTCAATCTAGTGCACCACTTTGTTTCCAACAGCAAGCAGTAGCAGATGCTACAGAAGATTAAATGAACAGACCAAGCATATAGTGATACATTCCCAGAAATACTCTTCCAACCTCCAAGCAATTTGTGGCTTCGGAACTTCCTGAACTAGAAGTCACATGTTTCTACCTAATAGCCCTGGATACATTTTTCTTCTATGAACTTACCTAATTACTCTTTGAATCCAGTGACATATTAGCATCCGCAATATCCTACAAGCAGTGCCATGGCTTAGCCTTCTATTGTTTAAAAAAGTATTCTTCCCTTGTTTTTCTTGAACTTGTAACCTAAGAGTTTCATCTGTTGTTTCATAGAATTGAAGAATGGTTCGGGTTGGAAGGGACCTTAAAGATCATTCAGTTCCAACCCCCCTACCATGGGGGAACACCTCCCACTAGACCCAGCTGCTCAAAGACCTGGTCTTGAATAGTTCCAGAGATAGGGCATCCACAGTTTCTCTGGGCAACCTGGTCCAGTGCCTCACCACCAATTCTTACTGGTGGTCTTACTGGTAAAGACAACAAGTCACTATTCTTCTCTGTGCCACTTAAAATTTTATAAAATTCTATCATATACTTACCTCATGTATTTCACATTTGCTCATCATTGTTGCCCCTTCCTATACCTTTTTTGATGTTCCTATACTAGCTGCTATAAAAGCATACATTACCTTACTATGAAGCGTATGCAGATATGAAGTAGAATTACAAAACCACATTTCTCCTTTTAAGAGAAAGACAGTTATGACACATAAGCTATTAATTGCTTTTGTATGTAAACTTGAAACTCACTTCTACTGACTTTCCCTGAAAGGTTCTAACAATACCTTTCAGAATAAGGTTCCGGGATGAAAGCTTAAAGAAAAGAAGTACAATTATTCCACACACAATTACACCACAGAAAACAAATTCACATTACAGAATTAAAACACACGTGTTGAGGTAAATAGGAGAAAAATGCAAATTTATTTGCATTTCTTCCATTTCTTCTTCACCTTCTCAAAACAGAGACTTAAATTATGATCAATATATCTCCTTGTTAAGAAGGACAAAGTTATGATTGATTTAAACCTGAAGTAAACAGTAGCTAGGGAATGTGTAGAAGCTTGTTGCTACAGTTCACCTAACCTTGGATTACCTTTTATTTTATGAATAAAAATAAGGCTAGCCAAACACAGCACAATCTGACTGGCTTTCTTAGGATCTCTTCAATTGTAACAGACAGAAGCATAATGGAAAGAACAGTATATAAGCCATTTAATTATCCTAACTGGCCTTCTCCCAAAATTCGACAACTCTCAGTGACACTAGAGGACAGCTCTTAAAATTTATTCTAGTCTTTTTCCAGAGCAATCATCCAGCAACTGGGACACTGCTAAACTGTAAATTTGTAGAGTTTGCACTGCTTATTATTATATCATGCTGTCCAGAAGTCCATTAAAGTGGACTTGAATTTTGAGTATCATATTACATTTTACTATTGAAAATATGTATCAAAGAAGTTTTTTCCAAAGTCAGTAACTGTCTAATTGTCTATTTTACACTTCATAACATGCGCTGTTCTTGCCCAGTACACTGGGCCCTACTCCTCCCAGTACACAAAAAAAAGATTTTAAAAATCCAGCAACAGTGCCTGAACAAGAATAATTTCACTTTGTCCTTTCCAATGTTATATTTTTAAGAAAACTAGTATTTAGTTGTCTAAATAATCAGATCAGTCTGACTCCACCTCATTTCAGTGTTTTGTTCTTTTTATGCAACACTACATACTGGAGTTCCTCATGAGAGTGAAGCACTGTCATAACAAGCTGGTGTCCTCTCTAAGAGTCTGAAGACTCTCTTAATTATAATTTTAATTCTTAGATTGCAATTGGCTTTTGCTGGCAAATGTGATGCTACATTAAAATGTTATGGATAAAGAAAATGTCTTTCAGTGTACCTTGGCTGCATATTGCTCCAAAGCACTGATGGTATCTGGGTCGATGGCAGCATCTCCTGTATGAAGACCTGCCACGGTGCCATCAGCCTGAATGGCTAAAATGGTATCCGACTGTGGCATTTGCACTGCGTGGTGAATGTAGGCTGTAGTTCCATCCTCCAGCTGCACTGCTTGTAATGCACTCTGGTCGTAACTGTCTGTGAAAGAATATTACAAACTGTTATGAAAGGAATAACAACATCTACATGTTACATGGAAAACTACTGCTGTTTAGGAAATGTCTCCTGAAGTCCTATTTATATATTAAGTGTATGAGAAATATAACCACTTGTATATTAGAAATATAAACACTGAAAATATTACTATGAATCGCACTGATGATTTTTTTTTCCAAGGCAGTGTTTCCCATAGTTTTATTTCTGCACGCTTATAAAAACGCAAAACCAATTTTATATTGGTCTAGTTTTATTTACAAAGGAAACCAGAAACTCAAATATGCTTTCCATTGCATATCCACTCACAATACAACGCAAGCAATATAACACATGTACTGATAACAGTACTTCAGATTCTTAAGTCTGATCATTTTAAGAACAGAATCATGCCAATATGCAAAAGAAACACATGAAACATAGGATGACTTTTAAGGAAGAAATTCTTTATTATATTCTCTCCTCTTAGTACTGTTGATTGAAGAATTTAATTCTTGTCACACTATTTTAAACAGACTTAAAATATCTACTTGTTCACTTTTTGTAGAGAAGCGGTACTATTTCCAAGACTAGTGTAACCACTTTCTGCAGAAATCCAAGTTATTATTTAAAATAAATCTATCTGTATTCTTGACTGTCAGCTGTCATTTTCTGCCCTACTACCTAATAGCAAAACCATCAATAGTATGATCTTTAAAGTCAATCTCTACATTCTTTAGCTCAAGAGGGACCCATGGATTGATTCTTACCTGCTTTCTCTTCTCATTTTCACATGCAATTATTGCTGAAATCTGTATAAGGGCTTACATTATCTACTAATGTGACATATACTTACTTTAATGTGGTCTAAAAAAAAAAAAAAGAAATAGGCTGGTCTATTTATAACCGTTAAGAGACGCCCAAAGAAGGAACTGAATCAGTCTTATTTCAACAGTTTTCAGATATCATAAAGTAAAAGCAACAAGTAGTCTACAGTAAATGACATGATAGTCATTTATACCATACTCTATGCTGCTGAGGTTCTCTTGAACTCTAAATGGAAAAAATCCCACTTTGAAAAAATAAATTACCTTTTGAGGCATGATGAATAAATGCTGTAGTGCCATCTTCCAGCTGAACTGCTTGCCCATCTTCCAGGCGCAAGCTGTCCCCTGTTTGGAAGAAAGAATTACAATGCTTCAACAATAGTTTGAAAATTCAGTAGTTGGAAAGATCAAACACTGAATACCTAGGATTACAAAACACCCAGGATCTCTTCACAACTCTTTTCCATTTAAATAAGAAATCAAGCTACTATAATAATCATTAATTACTTAGTATTAATATTTATCATTATATTATATATATTGTTTTATATATTTATATAAATATTATTTTAGAATACATTTCTTGTATTATTATACTTACTGCTTTTAGTCATGGGTACATGTTGAACATAAGCAGCAGAACCATCTTCTAATTGAATCACTTGACCATCTATTAATTTACCATCTGAAATACACAATTAGAATTCTTAAAAAACATTCTGTATGACACATCATAGTTTAAAAACACAGTTCATATTTTTATGGATTAAAATATTAATAATATATATTAATATATTATACAAATATATATTAATAATAAAATATCACAGAGGAAAAAATGTTTGGTAAGACTAAGCAGAGTATGGCTATGCAGGGGTTTTAAGATTCTAGGATTAAAAAAAAAAAAGGCCTGATGACCTATCCATTAGGCAGAGTTTGAAGTGTAAAGATCATCTCACTTTTGTTTGACTTACATTCTGCATTTCATACTTGCATCTTATTAGTAGCAGACTTAAATATTTATTTTAGAGTATTACTGTGACACCTGTAATTCACAGCTGGAATTAGAACTTCATAAACATTGTACAGATTTTGCCTGATGTTACAACGCACAGGGGTTTACAATCTAAACAGGGTAAAAAAGGAGAATACAATTTCAATACCAATCAACTCCTAGTCATTTACCTACCTTTAGAATTATGCTGTATGTAAGCAGTGGAGCCATCAGCAAGAGTAACTGCTTGCAAACTCACACCTTCCATGTTTTCTAAGTTGTCACCATCTAGTGAGGAAAAGAGTTCGTATTCACTATTAACGGCATCAAACCCTAAAAATCGTAACTTAACCACCTCCACAAATGATTACATCCCCTTAAAGCATAATGATTTCAAATAATAAGAAACAGCTCTTATTTCTGAGTTTTAGAGTTTTATCTGAATTTCAAACAGAGAAGACACAATAATGTAGAGATATTTTAAACTTGAGGGTTCACCTTGCACAGCTACTGCTTCTGTTAGACAGAGTGTCACATGCTGGGCCTCCATTCCTCCTCCAGAAAATTCCGTCATTCCCTGAGAGTCTCGATTTATCTGAGCTAATAACATTGTCTACCTAGAAAAAAAGTATTCAAAAAACATAAATAATTTAAATATAGAGCCAGAACTGGTTAAACACAATCCAAGATTAATTTGATTTTTATACAGCTGCTACAAATATTTTAAGTTTTATGTTTTCCGCATAAAGAAGATGCAATGAATCACTCACTTACCTGGAAAATGCTTCGGAGGAAAAAAACTTATTTGGAAATGGTAAATATTATTACCATAGTTAACTAAGCTATTAAGAACTTCACGTTGCAGTTACTAAATTGAAGTGCATCAACCACATTTAGATTTCAGTTAAATATAAATTATTCAAAAAAATGTAGAAATAATAATGGACAGCATAAGTAATTATATCTTTTTGTCCCCATAATTAAAGTAAATCTAACAATTCCCTTTGGTCACCAATGACAACAAGCAAAGCTTTAACTATAAAAATTAAACATCTCTCCAGTGCCACTATCATTCACTGGGAAATACACACTTCATTAGTAAGTCTGATGGAATGATTCAACTATTTCCCTAAACCTTTCCAGGAAGGTTTCTATTTTTAAAAAATCCCTCCTTAAAAAAAAAGAAGTATCTCATGATAAAAAGTATTAATAAGACAACGGGTTGGTGACTGGTAAGTGACAGTCAAAACTCTGCACAGATCTCAAAGAACTAGATATAGCCAATGCTTTTGGATACTAATTTTTTACCAAGACATTTTTCAATATGGGCGATTAAGAAGTCTACTGAATCTGAAAGGCTATTACTAATATTCAGTATTACCAAATTATGAAGCTTTAAAGGAAGCACATAACATTGAATTTTCCTAACTCAGATGTTGGCTTTCACCATGGGTTAAAAAAAAAAGAACCACCACCAAAGAACAACCAAAAAAGAGACAGTGAGTTCTGCGAGCCCATTAGTTAATATAACACACTCTTCAATGTGAATCAAAGGAAAAAAAAAATGATAAAAAACCCCCACGTGGAACAGCAACCTAGGCATTAAAGCAACTTTCCTCCCAGCCCAACCTCACAAAGTCAAGAGTTTTTACAATAAGCAGCAGTTCATCAATCTCACAAAATGGTTACAGATAAACAATCGAAGCTTTTAATCTTAGTATAGTTCTCCGATCTGCTGTTTTGTAATTCAAGGCTGACAGGAATGATCCAGGTCTTTTAATTTACTTATGATTATGTTTCTAAATAACTATATTTATCTCTACAATCCAGAAATCTGCTCTTGAATGAGCAACTAATCGAAGGTCTCAAAGACCACTGAGAAACTTGTGCTTATGTCCATACTAAAGAATTATGAAAGTAAAATTAGACCATTTAGGTAGTCCAGCATATCTGCAGTATTTAATAGGTTCAGTACGCTAATTCAGTAGTTGAAAATTATACCAAAGCAATATTTTTCAAGTACACACAAGTGACTTTGAACCAGACTCTACTTTCTAGAGAGGCAGGCAGCCACTTATGATTCTTAGTCTCAGCTGAGAAAAAGCTGACCCACAGCCAGCTGCTGCAGCTCTCCCACTTTCATCGCCTGAAGTGCTTCAACCCGAGCTGTGCACAAAGCAAATGTGCTGCGACAGACCGAGGCCTGATAACTTTTAGTGTGATGTTACATCAAGCACCCACAGTCACTCCTGAAATTGGACCTGGAATCTAAACTACCTTAGCATATATATGAATATTATGGACAATTTGCTTAACTGTTAAGAGCCCGTCTATGTTCTTGTAAGAGAGAATTTGAACGTTGAACAATTTTGAGCATCAAAAAGAAGATATAGTTAAGATAGAACCCAAAATTTAATTCAAAAGACATGTGAGATCTTTTTAACACCCAAGATGAGAAATTCTTGTTCCCACCACCATTTTCAAGAAAATAAGCTTTTCTAGAAAATTAGGTCTCTAAAAGAGATGTAATACAACAGGAAAAGAGCCAGTGCAGTGAAGCCATCTGGACTAAATGCAGATAACTGCGAAGTCCTGAACGAGTCAGAGCAGAACCAGTTGCTTAAAGTGTCAATGGCAGTTCTAGAAGAAAAAGAAATGTAATGCAAGATAAATTCAAGGGCCACAGGAGCAAAAGTTTTGTTTAAATTATTATACAGTGTTTGTTATTGTAGTGTGGCTTATTAATAGTTATCACACACTGAAAAAAATAATCAGTGAAGTGTTGCACACAGCAGAACGCTCACTGCTTTCCTCTATTGCAGATGGTCTAGATGATAACATGCTGTAACTTCACACAGACTGTGTTGCTGTCTTCTCCCAGTTACGACTCCTTTAAAATGATTCCTTCCAATATATTCTCTTGCCAATTCTTTGTCCTTCCACAAGCTTCTTATCCCCAGCTCCATCCCTTCTCCTTGAAGTACCAGTTTGGTTCTTCAGCCAGTCCTATCATGGTACCAAATTTCTAGCACATCCCTCTTCCTAAGTATAATCATATCCTTCTAGTGAAAATAAACTAAAATACTCCCACGTCCACACACCAACTCATTCTGCAACTATTCTCTTACTGCTGGGCTGCTCTACATGTCCATCACGCCGATGTCTATCACCGTCCTGCCTTTTTGTCTCAAGACAGTTCATGTTCAGACCCATCTTGGAAGCAAATCCCTTGTGACGGAGACCCCTCCCTAATAGCAAAACCCCAACTTTCACACACTCTGGTGATGCAGCAATTTTGCTCTGTTACTCTGCTGTGCAGGGAGGACTACCCTCAACCAAAAGTGGATATGCTGCTCCCTTTCAGCTGCTCTTCTTCCTCTCCAGCAGAGAAGGCAGGCTAACCAGATAGCGCTATGAGCTCTGAGGAGGAAGATGGGGAAAGACCTGAAGACAATAGAAAAAGTTGGCCTATGTTGTACAGAAATGGGTCAGGCTATCAGAGATATTTCTGCCACAGTGTTACTTAGGGTTTTTTTTTTTCCTTTTTGTAACAGTAGTCAAATACAGGAAGAGATTATGAAGAAAGGTAATGGACTCCCCATTCTTGTAGGTGTTCAAGACAACTAGACATAGCCCTGGGCAACCTGGTGTAATAAGACCTGCCTTCATCAGGGCTGGACTAGGTAACCTCTGGAGGTCTCTTCTTGTTCTATGGTATCTAATAATTTTGATATTGCATACATTTAAAACATTATCACTATGCTGTTGGTATATCAACCACCCTGGATATCTAGTCTCCTACTACATTTTTATTCATTTGTCTTGTGGTGGTTTTTTTTTTTTGAAACCAGTCTGTTTTCATCAAATTCAAGCTTCTTCCCTTACCTCAGCTTTAGTCACTTTTATGCCCCCTATTCTGCAAATCAGCTTATATGCTGCTTTCTCCTCAGCTTCCAGCAAATTTGTCTTCATCCTTCTTCCAATTCAAATCTCATCATGATCTTTCCCTAATCCATCTCATTGCTTTTATTTCTGTGCATTTACATCATTAAGCTTTTTCATTAAACCTCCTATTTGCCAGGAATTTTGTCAGCAAAAACCCAAGAGAGGATTTCCTTTACACACTTCAAATATTGCACCTTATTAGTTAAAAAGCAGCTGAAAGCATCCATTTTTAGGAAAATACATGAACCCTGGAGTGTAGCTTGCATGGTTGCTCAACAAGTATGCACTGTATTCTGCGTGATCTCAAGCACTGTCCTACAGAACAGACACCAAGTACAGACTGAGTCATGAGGTACTCACTGAAGTGAAAACTTGAGACTTGACTTTATGAACTCGTGCAAGTCTTTGCAGGTCATTTGCAAGTTGCAGCTTTCAAAGGGATGTTAATGATGATATTTGTGAAGATTTCAAGATGGACAGTAATTCATATTGCATTCCTGAAATGATTAGTCACTGAAATACTCCTATATATACTCTCTGAGAACAGCACGAGGAAACACCATGTAGTAGAAAACGTGGCAAATAGCAGCTGCAAAATAGCAGGAATTTGCCATTTAAAGAATGACTACACCACTGTATGGCTGGACAAAGGAAAAAACCTGCAGTGATATTAGCAGATATTAGAGAAAAAAAAAGATCATGCTTAGAGGATGATTAACAGGAAATGGAATAAAGTTTGTAATAGCAGTCATGGAAGAAAACTCAGGGTTATAAAATGCAATGTAGAATGCGCTGGAAGAAAGACAGACAGAAAAAAACCTACTCCAGACATTCAGCAACCTTGTGATTGTTCACCCTTCTTGTGCAGGCAACAATGAGAAGTTTGAAATAATACCCATTCATTTAATTTGAAAATAAAACATTGCTTGTTTTTAATACACTTCCAAATAATGTACAAAACTGGAGTAATTTTATAAAACTTATAAAAATAACAAATAAAAACCAATCCAGAAAAGTAAAATAACAAGTGAACCGTAACCCCACAATATGGATATTTTCATTAAGGAATTTTAGGAAACTGCATTCTCGCATTTGACAAAGTTGAATCCCAAAATCAGTTCAAGTACGTCAGCACAGCATCAAAATTAAGGTTTTTCTGAATTAAGTACTGGCTGCATTAGGGTCCTTAACCACTGATATGATTGCAAATATTAGTAATTTCACAAAACTAGTCTGATCAACAAATATTCGTGAAAAAATAAAAACTAGTACATACAATTAATATTCTGGTTAAATACACTTCAACTGGTAATTAATATGCATCACAGCCTTCTGGGTCTTGGTGCAAAAAATGACTGACAGACTGAAAAACTGACTAGTCCAGAGAAAATTTTTTTTTCCAGGGGAACCCAAGTGCATAGCTTACTAATTAGGGGAAGTCATTTGACAGCTAGAAGCTCAGAAGTGAAAACAAAGCCAAAGTAAGACTCTCTAAAATCTTGTTTCTGTTACCATATGTACCACTACGATAATCTGTTCCAGTATGAAAGTGGAAATCTGTAGAAGGGTCAGAAGTGACATCTAGATCCAAATGCTTCAGATGGGACATGGATTTCTTTCTTCACCAACAGCCCTTATCTTTTTCAGTATTTTACCATTGCACTGAAACATTGATTTCACACTATCATCGGTCAGGCTGACTTCTAGTGAATAAAAATCTCTGGTAAAGGCAAGCAAAACATAGTTAAATAGCAATTTCCACCACGTTAATCACCCACTGTATAAAACAGAAACAAATCTGAAATACATAACAAAAACCTCTGCTAAAGACTCTGGTAACAATAGTTGGATACAGATAGAGGAGTAAGATATGCAATTTAATAGCAAATTACACAATTTTCCAGATAGCAAAGAAGCACTGCAAATTATGAACCATGGGTCTAACCCTGGCCCTAGAGAAGAACCTAATCAAGGCTGACAGTACTGCCAACTACATAAGCATGATGCATATATTCCAAGTGGCAGCACAGCTAAGTTGCAGAGACTCACGTTGCCCAAAGCTAAGGTTTGCAGTCAAACTCAAAGCTCCTTTTTATTCTTTTTGCAGTATTTCAACCTTTCTGTTCCACTAGAGGTACATACTGATTATAATGCAGTTCAAGATTAATTGCCACAGACTGATATCTCTTCAGAAATAATACATAAGTGCATGACCAAATTTATCACTGCCATAACCAAGCACAACTCTTATGACTTTAGTGTGAGCAGTGTGGACCACTCATTTAGCCTCACATACGTATGATCCTGCAGTCTTTTTCTCCCAAAGTCATCACTATATATACAGTTTACATTGTGAATCCCATCTACAGAACGTTAAAAGTATTGTCAGAAATCGATGCTTCCATTTTATACTAAAAATAATTGGATTAGCCAGTGTAAATAAAGAATGTTTACAAATCCTCGCTCTAACTAATATTACAAGATTATGCATCTGTGTAATTTCATACTGTGAGAGTGCTGAGGATGCTATGATTTTCAAATGTGTGCCACTTAAAAAAAAGAAAAATACAGACAGATCAGAGAGCCACCCACCAAGAAGGCCTACACATGTAGAGGAGACTCAGGTTGATCCCAAACATGACTGCTAATTTCACTGTTTCTTGAACATATTAGAGAATAAATTACTGGTTAATCAATGGAAGTTATAGTAGTCCATCAGTGTGTTAACTGTCAGCAGCGCTGACAAAAAGCTAATTAAACTGATAGTGCAGCTTAGGGACAAGCACTTCAGCAGCAAATGTGTAGTTCAATGATCACATTTACCTTGGGTGGCACTATTACAACAGCACTGCTTCTATGTAACTACCCCAATGACTAGCGTGGCTTCCTAAACCAGGCATTTGAAACAGACTGGGGAGTCTCCCAAGAGATCCGATTCCAAAAATCCTGCATGAAAGGTAACAAGTAATTGAGCTCCATACAGCAGTGTTTGCAGGGGTACAGAAACTGGAATTCCAAAAGCTTTAATAAAGTACAAGAATGTATACTAATGCACCTGGTCAATGATCAATGCACTAATAAGACATTAGAATTAGTACACTGCTGACTAGATTTAGCATGAGAAAGGACCATATAATCTGCACCAAAACATCAAATTCAAAAATGACCAAAAACACCTATACATCATTTGGAATACTTGCGAGTGTGTATGGAATGGCTTGCAGGCATACCGTGACAGAATAAAGTAAACTCACCTACCAAAAGAAGCCAGCAGGTTTCTCTGAACTCAGATGGTCTTCCTTGCAGACAGGAAAAGCTGAGACACATTTCTTCTTTCCTGCCCAACCTTGTATTATGAATGCTCATGTAAACCTTTTCTAAAAAAACCCACCCATTTTTCTATGGCAGACTGATTGGTAATAAATGATTTTTAATAGTCAAAAAAGTAAGCGTAAATAATAATAATGCGCACACTCGGAAATTGAATGTTGAGTCTTGAGATCAGAAGAAAAGCTGAACATATGGTAGGTCGTCTGCTTTTCTGTCTTACACCAGAAAAACTTAGTACATGATGAACAAAGCTGAAAAAAACCCACTTTTTAAATAATTTCTCAGCATATATGAGATAAAGCACTAGATTCTTCCCCTGGAAGCCACAAAGAAACAGACTTAAAGCATTTTACCAACACCACACCTATGTGTTAGTAAAACTACTGGCTTTTGAGATTTGCTTTTTACTATAAAGTATACACAAAATACTGGCTATTTTGTGTATTACTGGCTATACACATAATACTGGCTAAAAACAACAAAAACACCAAACCCTAACAGTTAACTTAGAAATTGAGACCAACTATTTCTATCAAACCTTTACTTTTGTGCCAAACAGACTTCTACCTCTCTTAATTGTCAAGAAAACAAAAGTGTCTAATTTACATCACCAAAACAGTTAATCCTGGCTGTGCCCCTGCAAATCCACTGAGACTGCCAACACAACAGGGAATTTTGAGTGGGTTGTTTTGTGTAGTTACGAGTTAATTAGTAATCTGATAAATACATTACAGATGTATCAGTATTAGCCATGACAGTTAACATCAGTGTTTTAGTCTATGCTTCCATTTCAGGAACAAAATGGACAACCTATTCAATTGCCAGCCTTTACCCTGAACAGGAAAAAAAAAAAAAAACCACAACAAACAACAGATTACAAATGTAAATTGAAAACCAGTACATCTAAATATATTCTAATAAACTCTGTTTCTAGTCTATGAAACTCTCTATCATATTAGCTAAGTATGAATATACTTAAGATACAGGCAACACCAACTAACTTGCAAATACAGACCCATCTTCCAATTCCAGAGAAATCTGTCATCAGAAATGAAGCCAAAGAGCATTAAGCAGATAATACAATCTTCCCCTCAATAAATGTATAGAGAAAGACATTCAGCAGACAAAATACACACTGAAGGAAGCACTAAGGAGTTTAAGTGTAACTTTGGTATCAACTTGAGTATCACAGAACTTCCTGGAACTGCATATTCCTTTCAAAGAGAACTTCATTTATTTAACAAGTGTTATCTTGGTGGAACAAAATATAATCCCACTATACAATTAAAAATACAGCGTAACCTAGAAAATTTTAGCAGACTAAATCACTGGAAGCATTCACTAATTTAGTCCAATCTCATTCCTGATCAACAATGATCAGAAAAGAGAAACAATTCATGGTACACAAAGTGAGAGGACGAAAACCATAGTTCCTTAAATCCAACTAAGAGCAGGTCAAGTTGTGGACTTAAGGCACAGATAGAACCCCAAGATCTCCACTGTGCCATGATGGGTCATAAGGCTTCCTTTGCCTCCTCCCACAGAAATTTGCTGGTCCATGGACCAGCACTTCTCTCAGATTCTTCACTCCATCCTCAAACAGTACCTATGCACACCCCTATTTACAGAAACTTGCATTTCAGAGCTGAATTCTCAGATTCCAGAAGAGAATCCATCTGTTAGGATCATGATCCATCCTAAGAACACATAAACTAGGCAGAAACCTTCCTTCAATCCTTTGGGTTATTTTGTGGCACAGGAATAGGCTACCCAATTAATGCTTTCTTTATCAGGTGCAACAATTTCACTGCAGCACAGAAAAGATGAAAAAAAATCTGCCCACTTACTAATGCACAAAGAGCAGAAAGCATGCTGTCGAGCTGTAGAAACGTGCAAGAGATGTGACAATACAGGAAAAAAGCCAGGGACAAGGAAAGGCAAACAAAAATTGGCCTGGGATGCTATGGTATGTACACATGTCAGAGGCAGCAGGAGTTACAAAAGACAGCGTGGGAAGCAGAAATCATGGGGATGATCAAGGACAAGGGTACAAGCAAAAATGCAGACAGGAAAAGAGTAATGAAGGCACTGAGACAACTTAGATCTTCCTCGTAGTTGTATTCTGTCCATTACAACACTGGAAACAGGAAAAATTGCCCCAATTATCAGGAATGTGCTACTCGTTTTGTGTGTGGAAACTCATCCAAATTCAGCTCAGTCCTATGCCTTGGAAAACAAATAGTTTCACACGTGCTAACTAAAGACTCCTCAGAATTTAATAACAGTGTTTCTTAAAGACTCCACCTATGCTGAGCATGTTTTAACCCAAAACTTTGAAGGCCAAAACTTGCATGCAAGGAAAAGAATCAACATCCCACACTCTACATGAAACCAAATTACACCATAAGAGAAGGAACCCAGTCCAAAACAGTCATCTTTTTTAGCTTTATTTTAAAAGATAGCCAATACATTTCATTAAGGCCAATACATAAGTCCACAAGAATACACACACGCACATACAGAATGCCCAGAAAAGCTGGTATCCAGGAAGAGACCACCACCAAAGCGAAGCTCTCTGCAGACCCGTAGGCAAGAAGGCAGTTGGCACCCCTGAAGCGCAGCTGGAGCAGGCACAGCAGCTTAGAAGCCTGATGCTTAGACCCTGTTCACAGCTCAAACTCCTACCCTTCTCCTGGATAGCAGGACGTAGGCCAGCAGCAGTCTGCTGAGCTGAAACAGCACATAACTTGAGATATTCTAGAGACAAAACCAAATTTACGCTCTCATTTTGGCACCCATGACCAGGGAATATTCATCACTTCCTTATCACTGTGCCCACCTCCTCTGAGAATAGGGATTACCAGCTCTCAACAGTATTATTTTGAAGTTTAAGCATCAAAATGCTACACAGACATGAGGACAGAGTGAGCCCATATGACTTTCTTGGTAAAGAAACTTCTACATTTGCTTAAGAGCCTTTAGTATAAGGCAAAATAGCTCTTCCTCAGGATACGAAAAATGAAACATTACTTCATTACAATAAAAACAGTTTATGTAAACTATGCAACCAATTTGAAATACATTTTTCAACACTATTTAAAATGTTTATTTTTACATGGCCTTTAAGATGCAATCTATTGCCTAAACAATCATAAATTATTTTAGTATGTATTCCTCAAGTTTCATTTGCTGCAGTGATTCAGATTAATAGCTTCTGATGTGTGTACAGCCTGAAAGCTCAAGACTTTAATGCATGAATACAAAGAAACAAGCCATGAAAAGAGTTAGGTTATATTCTGCCAATCTAAAGCTGTATGTCAAAAACACACAAAGAAGCTAAAACATAGTACACATGTACTATTTCTCTTAAAAAGCTACAAGTTAATTTTATTTTTTCCAGGTACTATCACCTTGAATCTACCACAGAAAATCTAATAATATCAGTAATATACAGATTTGCAACACCTGAAGCAGAATCTTGAGAAAACTCAAGTTTTCTTTGAAAGACAGTAAGGTTAAATTTTCTGTATCACTGGAAACAGAAGTAAGTGTCCTTAAAAGTACTGGCACAATTCTGCATATAATGACAGATATAATTCTTTGACAGTGCAAAACTCCTTGAGAGATTTTGTACGAAACTGGTGTTGCTCAACAGTGGGATTGTTTTAACAGAAAATTTAACTCGCATGAAAATCACATCATTTCTTGACAAATAAGCACCACAAATAAGACCTTATTAGAAGACTAAAAAAACATATGGAAAAAAAATCTTTGCGTTATTGCAGATAATTTTTCTAGAGGAGCAACTTCTCGCTATCCTGTTCTACTAGGTCTAGACTAGAAAAGCTAAAGGAAAGGAGAGCAAGCTGTAAAATGCTTAAAATGATTCTGCATGGTATTCTGGCGAGTTAAAAGAAATGAACTAAAATAGATGATTTCAAAATCTCCATGCAAGAACCTTGTGTGTCAGCGCGGCAAGAGCCGAGCCGCGCTCACGGCATTACAGCTCCCAAACCTTAAAAATAAGCAACTTCACACAAGAATAGCGAATTATTCCTTCCCAAACGCGGGCCAGCAGAGCTCCCAAGGCAATTGTTTTTAATGCCGCTCGGCAAGTTCGCCCTCCACCAAAGCGGGAATACCATGTTACAAAAAAAGAAAAAAAAAAAAAAAATTAAACCCTAAATTTATGCACGGCGGCCGCCCCCGACAGACGGAGGGGCGCAGAGGGGACCGGGATCCCCCCCCTCACCGCGCTGCCCGCCGCCGCCGCCCCCGCGCCGCCCCCCCAGCAGCCCCCGCCCGTGACGCAGCGGCTAACGGGCGCCCCCGCGCCCGGGCCCGTCAGGAGGCGGCTAGCGTTAGGGCTGGGGGGAGGGACCGGGGGCGACCGGGGCCCTCCGCGGGCCGGTAGTCGGTGCGCCCCATGGTGCAGGATGCCGGCGGGCAGGCGCGGGCAGGCCCAGCGGCGGAGGGGGGGGTAAGGAAGGAGGGGCCGGGCGGCGCGGAACAGGCGGGCGGCGGAACGGCGACGGCTTTATTCGTGTCGGTCGGTGCCAGCGCTGCCCCCGCTCGCTGCCCCTCGCCGCCTCCCTGCGGGCGGCGGGAAGGGCAGGGCCCGGCCCAGCGGCCCGGCGCGGCGGCGGCCCCAGCCGGAGATGGCGGTGGTTAGAATAAGGCACACTGGGTAAAAACACATTTATATACTAACCTCGCCGAGAAATTTTCCAACAATTCCTCCGTCCGACCACCATGCACCAGGACAGGAAACGGCCGCCTCAGCGCCCGCCCGCTTCAGCACCGCCCCGAGCAGCACAGGCGGGCCTCGCTCCCCGCGCCACCGCCGCTCCCATTGGGCACGCCGCACCGCGCGTCACCGCCCCCACTCGCTATTGGTCGCCTCTAGGCCCCGCGCCAATGCCCATTGGCTAGGCGCCCGGGGGCCCCGCCCCGCGGCTTCATGGCGTCTCGGTTATGCTGGGTTCGGGGCGGCTGCCGCCGCCATTTTGTATCGCGGGGAGCGAAGTGCCTGTGCGTCAGCGGGAGAGCAGGGTAGCTGGGCGCCATTTCCTTCCCTGTGGAGGGAGCCTGTGCGCAGCGGCGCTCCTGGACGCCGCAGTTTCCTCGGCGGGGGCCGAGAGGAGCCCTGAGGCGGCTGCCCCTGGCATTGCGGCACAGCCCCCCCACAGTGGGGATGAAGCGGCGTGGCCCGAGAAGGTGGGCGCCTGGAGCTGGCCGCTGGGCGCCGGCGGGGAGGGACTCCCTGCTCGGCCGCAACCCGCCTGCGGGCGCCGGCCCTGGTAGCGTGGCCCCTCACAGACGGCCCTGGCGCGGCCTGCTGGCCCGCGGCACACTGACCCCGCAGAGGCGGTCAGGCCCAAGGGCGGCGGGGCTCCGTCCCCTAGCGGTACGGCCGCCGGAGGAGAGAGGCCGCTGGAAGGGTGCCGGGGCGCGGAGGGGCTTCTCAGGCGACCCAGCAGCCTGCCATTCCCCAGCCTCCGGGAGTGTTATCTAATGCGGCCATTTCAGCCCAGCTCTTGCAGCCAAGGGACTCTTATTAGAACTATGCCTGAGAATATCCTTACGTGATTTTTAGGTATGGAAACGTGCAATAGTCCAAGAACTGCCCCAGAGGCAATTAAAAACTGTTACAATTATTTCGGTAGATGATTTTTAAAGGAAACCCAACTCTGCAATTGCTATGAGCGATTGCTACTGACAGGACAACGTGCCGAGCTCTGTAGGGCTTACTTGACCTTTCTGAACATGACAGATGTAAAAACATTCAAGATTTTTTTGCCTGAAAATGCAGACTAACAGTTCTAAATTCCTGCAGTCATATAAACAGCAAGAATTAGCTTTTTACCAAACAGGGTTAACGTAGAGCAATTTTCCTTTCTTAGTTTCAAGTTTTCCTCGTTTCTTGGAAACATTCATTCAAAATACAATTTCCAGCCATAGGTTTGATTTAAAGTACAGTCACAGTGAAATACTCAAAATTATGGTTTGGGTTTATCCTTTGTATTAGATCGTTACAACCATCAATTCCTATACCTTGGTATTTCCCATTCTGAAGTGCTTTCTAGCATTAACCATCTGGGAATGTCTAGTTATAAAAAGCAGATATATGCAAACCAACAACACACTGTTTCAGGTAAAGCAGCTACACATTGATTGTAAAGTAACACCACCAGACAAATTAGCTATTCCACATTCCTTGTTCTGGCTACGTGGAAGGTCCCTCAGAGCACAGGGAAGAGAAAAACCCAGCTCATAGAACTCAACTCTTTTGTAGTCCCTAACAGTATCAGAAAGCTTTGAACTTTCCACGTTTTTCTCAAATTTTCATAAGCTTTTTGGTTGGGTTTTTTACTACCGTATTCAGGTTAAAATGGATTGAGCAGAAATGCCTAACTGTAGTGCTCTTCCCAATTAAATTTTTAAACATAAACCAGATACCCACTTCTGCATAGATTTTCAGAAGCAGCATTCATCTACTTTTTATCATACACCAAAGATAAAAGTTAATAGCCCAAGTCATGGAAGACTGGTAAAGCCTTAGCCAACGTACAAAGTCTGGGCTATCCTTTTCTGCTAAATCCAATCCTGCAGCTATCACTCCTCCTGCATCCTTCCTCCTGTGAGCCTGCAGCACACACCCAGGAGTGTCCCCTCGGCTGCACCACTCAGAGCCAGTGGCGAGCATGAGTCCCCTCCTTCAAACTCCAGAGGAAGATGGAGCTGACTGAACGCAGTATGGAGCGCTTTAGTACAAATTTACGAGCAGCATCTCAGAGGAGTTAGAGGTCCAGACTCAGGCCCAGGAAGTGAACATGGTTAGCAAAAGAAAGTAAGGATGAGAAAGGACTGAAAGGGAACTCGACAGAAATACGCAAAGCTTCATGATGTTTCTACTCTTACTTCAAGAGCTGATAGTACAAGAGGAAGAAATTTACTTTAGAAAATAAATCTACCCTTAAAACTTATCAGGTATCAATTATTAGGCACAATTAAAACCATCTGCATGTTTTTCGTCAGGTGTTCTATAACTAATCACTGCAAGACTTCTTGAATCTTGCAGCAGTAATTCTAGGCTACAAGAGGGTTGAACAGAGCTTTGCTGTACTCTGCTGACAACTATTAGGAATTCTTTTAACATAGTGATTAAGGAAAAAAAAAGGGTATTAAAGTTACACAATATGTCAACATTTTAGTAAACAGTGTATGACATAAGCCTTTTATATTTAACACAGTTAAGAGAACTGTGGTTGTGCCTAACATTTGCTTGAATTTCAGAGAAGAAAACACAAACCTTAGAGCTATGCAACTAGAACAGGACTCCAAAGTACTGCAAGAATACAGCTACATTCAAAACACCACACTGAAATAAGTGAAGATAAGGATTTGCTTTAGATGTTTATTAATCCAAGGAGATCTTCCATAATAGAAAAAACAGAGGCTTTAAATTTCCCAGCTCTTCCTTTAAAGTTGCATTATCCTTAAAAATGGAATGGATAAGTGCAAGTTCTAGAAGGAAGATTAATTTTAAATTTGACATAAGTGTATCACTGAAATTGATATATTGCATCACAAAATGCACTATCACCACCAACAACAATGCAAAATTGTTTTGCAATTTATATAAATACATTTCTTGGAGCAAAGGAAAGCAAAGTTCTAGATCCATTCTTAAAAAAGATGCTCCTTGCTAACCAGTCTAGCGACACATAAAAGCACCCTTGAAGTAAGACTGTAATCCTCACACCAAGATAAAATTCTTCCCTTGACTTGTGACTTGAAATGTTTCTGTTTCAGAAATGACAGTGGTACTAAATCGGTGATTTTCCCCTCATTTTTTCATCTGCTTTGTATCTAGAGCCTTTTCACTGCTGCTCTGCTATATCTTCTGCCGCGAGAGAAGTGTCTCTCTCATCTGTCCTAGAAGGTTCTCTTACATATTTTGGGATGGGTAGCAAGATAAGCAGATACCCAACAAGCAGATGTTCAGAAGTGATTTATGTCAAACTGGGCATTTTTCAAAGTCAAGGAATGCACAGGAAGAGGCATGCTGTAATTATGTCTGTCACATTTTTCTACAAAAATAAAACCTTGACTAGAGATTATCTTGAGGCCGGAGTACACCTGTACGTGCTCATGAGTTACGCATTTACAAAAAAAATGGTTCTGCTATGTGCACTTGGCCAGTCAGCTAAAGATTCAAAAGTACTACTGTGGTTCTCGTACCACTACTATAATGGATACTCTGATTCAAGGCTTAATTTTTTTTAGGCTTTTATCACATCAGGTGCAATATCCATCCTTTTAAGTCCACTATTTGCTTTTAAAGTATCCCTTTGGTATTCGGCTAGGGCAACGTGGCATTATAGTCCTGGCTCAGTCTCTCACATTAGCACTCTGTGCGCAGGGAACTTTATTTGCCAAAGAAAGGCAGAGCAGAGAGGAACGACTGGAAAAACCCATTATTCCTGCCCAGAGAAGCGCTAGCGGCTGTGCAACAAATGGAAGGCAGAGCATGGTGCTGGTCAGCTTGTCAAGGAAACCCCAAACCATGAATTCCTGCTACTCTGCTGATGCAAAAAACCACACCACACAAACCAATTTTCTGAAGACTGCATTTTGAGTATCATAATATATATATGTGCATTTCATTTTTACAGATATAAACTCAGTTTATTTTTAACCTGCATTTAAGTTTTGGAGGCTTACATTAAATTAAGGTAGCTTGTTCAATATCAGTTGTAACAGCAGGTGACATTTTTATATAAAAACAGCCAAAAAAAAAAAAAACCCAAACATTTGATTTAAAAGACCTGACACCAATGATCTCAAGGCAAGATCAAAAACCTATGGATTTTTGTTTTTAGAAAAGAAAAAGGGGGCATTTAAGCCAACCCATTCACAGCATCTCCCTGCTGGCTTCTTCATACAGTGGTTTTGATAGTGGTCCCAGAGGGAACTGTATTTTGCCTCTCTAGCTAAAATACTAGTTACTATAGCAACTTTGAAGGAAGAAAACTGTGGCTTCAAAAAATGAAAGATTGGCAAAACTTCAAATACACTGTCTGGATGAGGCAGACAACAGCACACACTATTGCCGTGAGTGCAAAAAGAGGGGCAATGAGATGCAAGAGTAGTGCACCTGCACTACCACGTGCTGGAAAAAGTATTTTGCAAAATTGGGGGAAACAATTGCATTCGTAGATCATAGCCCAGATTAGCCAGATTAAACTGTTGTGTTTTTAATAGATTGCATATATAGTTTTGTCCACACACTTCAATAGACTTTTAAGAGCAGAACTTCACATCTTATTTACCTACTTTTGAGAAGGTAACTTTTTCCTCAGTGCTTACAGTACATGTTTGTATCCAAATTTCACCTTGTACAGTGAGATCTTTAAGAAAAAACAAAGGACACGGAGGGTGTTGCTATTTTTTTTTAGCAGCAATGAAGTATCACTAACCTTTTTTACATAACCGAATTCAAGTCACAACCAGAGGTGACTGCACCACAAAGTCACCAGGTACAAAACTGCTAGTTCATTTTAAATTAATAACTTGAAATTATTTTCCCCAATACATCCCTTATTTTTTATTTTAATTTTTTATAAACAGCAAACATTTTGCTATTTTTGTACATAGGCTAGCAGGCTTGTTTCAATATGAAAGTGCTAATTCATTTACAGATTTATCAGTTATGTAGTGCTACATTAAGTGTCCAATATTCTACATATGAACAATCTTGATAAATGGAAATGACGAAGATTAAGTAAGGCTATCTGATTACCTTATCTTATTTACATTAAAAGAATAGACACCCAATAGGAAGGGAGAAAAGGGAAATAAAGTGGGCAAATACTCATACCGCCACAGGTGTAAAAATTAAGTCTGCCTTCTAGCTTGTACTGTAAATGAGACCTTTTAAGTAGTCCTGCAGCCCATGCTTATTTTTTTCCTCAGAAAAAGAAAAGCTGCCTTCATGACATCCCCTCTTGATTTCCGATTTCCAAAGTGTGGCATTTGAAGCTTCAAATTCAGATTCTTCCTATCTTCAAAAAACCTCTGGTTTGCTTTCCAGTATTAGGTTGCATGAACAGATCCCACTTCTGGGGCTTTTGTCCAATCTATTTATCAATTAGTTTAGAGTGAGTTGTAGATAACATGAACCAGTTCTGGAACCACTATTGGGAGGAACACAAGCTCTTCACTACAATCACACAGTAGCAGGAAAAGTGGTAATTCAATTCATTCCTGGGGCAGGGCCTCCAAAATTAAATGAAGTTGGCACAACTGGAGCATTGAATTTGTATCCTCCATGCTTTTCAATCATTTTGGATTCTAAAACAAAAACACACACAAAAAAGGAAGTTATTTTAGTGCATATGTATGGAGAAGACAGATTAAGATTTTGTCACTGACCATTTTGAGTCTCTCAGAGATACAGATTTAACCTTGGATTACCCAAAAAGGTAATCGGCACCTACAAAGTGGAATTGTGCTAGGCCTTAAAAACATATGGACTGATTATTTATTATTTCTTAATATCATTATAGCAATGCTTAGATGAATTTATATTTTAAAAAGTCCACACTTTATCTTTTGGACACAAGTATGTAATATTCACATTTAGAAACAAGACCTGAATGAATGTTGGACTTCTGAACTCGCTAACAGGCGCCCAATTCTTTCTGGTTAACATTAATGGACTTTTCAGTCAAATCAGTAACAGAGCACATGTACAAAAAAGCAATACACAGATATTAGGTACGTTTTCAGTGTTAATACCTCCATTCAACACCTCAGAAATACCCACTGAAGCACCATAAACAGACTTTTTAGTATATACACATTCCCCCCCGTACCCAAGCAGATAATTTACTAGACTAAGTAACATAATTCAGAGAGATAACTACCAAGTTTATCACTTTTCATTTTCAACCAAACCTTAAGATCTTCAGGCATCTGAGGTCCACATAACCATCACTGTAACTAACAGTGGTAGTTACATTATCTGGGTTTAATAGCTGCATATTCTGTCCTTCAAAGATTACTCTAAGACTGGTTTTTACAGCTCTAACATACACACAACTGAAAATTAGGTGAAGAGCAGATAGAAATGTGTATTTTTATCTGTACATTTTTATAGAAATGTGTATTTCTATCTACCTTTACTATCAACCTAGATAATGCAGAAGGTTATTCCCAGCTCAAGATAACACTTACTAGTATCTCAATAGTTGCAATCACTCCCTTTCTGCGAATACAGGACAGCTTGTGTTATCTAGAAGTTCTGCATTTTGTCTGTGTTTCTTTGGAAACAGAGAAATCTTGCCATGGCTGATGAAGGACAGGAGAGAACATGACCTGGGGAGCATCACGCTTTGTTCCCTCCTGGCTCCATAGCACACAGAAGACAAATCTCTTAGCTTATGGAAACTGCTAAACTACATTAATGAGACATTTGCATTCCAAATTTTTCTAACAGGAAGTTCCCACGTGTGGTAAGTAGCCTAATGGACTGACAGTATGCTCTGATAGTACACAAGAATTTCCTGTGAGGAGCTAGTTGCTGAAGTTAAACTTCACAACCTGAACCTAACTTGCTCTGTGAATAAGCAGCTGTGAAAAAAAGGAGAAAAAAAAAGAACATTCTTTTTCATAAAATGCACAAGTAGTAAATAATCTCATCAGTACGATGTCTAGCTAGCACTTGACAGGGGTCACACTGAAGAAGTATTTTATAACCATTAAAAGCGGACCATTCTGGACACTTACAAGCTTTGTGAGGTAAATTAGACAAAAGCTACTTATAAGATGTGCATTCTTACTACTAATCTTTTTTTGGAAAAATTTCTAAACTTCTATTTTGAAGCATCTTGTAGTAAATGCTCCATAAGATGCAGGATATGAGACTAGACTGATCACTCAAAATTTAGCCTTGGCTTTACAGAGCGATCTATATTGACTTACTCTCAAACCCCTGGGTAAACTTGCAAAAAGACCCATAGACAACTGAAGATCTGTCCACTTCCTTTATTTTTTAATCTGTATTATCTGTATCAAAGAATAACAATCTTCAATATTTAATAGGCTTAATGATGTAGCTTTGCAGATAGATATGACTTCCATAATTTGGTATTTTCCCACCCTTAGAATCTGTCTATCCCAGGTGGACTAGGTCATATCAGGAAATGTTAGCCACTTAATGTGTTTGTTACCATATCAAGAGTTCATCCACCTTCAGATAAGTAAATCAATTGTTTTCAAATCCAAGCTATTACAACAAATACGCTTTTATTTACTTGGCCACTTAATTAAAACATTTCTACCATTCCTCACACCTGTGGAATGCCATACAATTTATGCATTGAGGCTTTGTGACCGGATAATCTTAATAGATTTCAAACATCTCTGAAGCATAAATCAACCCTGTTTTGATGAAGACATTATTAGGCTTGAATTATAGGCATTTTCTGCATTATGCTTCTTAAGCACATAAACAGCATTCAAACAGTAAACGAAGAAGCAATTAATGGTATAAAGGGGGAAAAATACCATGTGCTGCCCGCCTCTGATCTGCCAGAGTTGCTATGTCCTGCAATTGTTTTCTTTGTTCTTCATTAAGGCCCTGTGTCAGAGCTTGGTACCACACAGGGTTACGATTCTGAATTGCTGCAGAAAGAAAACATAAGCAAAAGGAAAGTGAGTATTCATTAAAATTTTTCTGTAATTCAAAGCTTACTGACTTGCTGCCATTTTAATCAGAATGACATTCTCTTAGATTTACATATTCAAGAAATGAAAAAACACTAACACAAACCTCTCACCTCTTCCCTCTCAGGGAAAATACATTCAAGCATCCCCCCCTGCTCTGAAAGTTTAGTGATGGCTTCCCCTTTCCAAAGAAAGAACTTGTTCAGAGCACATATTGGAAAGCCCATTTGGAAGCTTTTAACAGGTTCTAGTTTACAAATGGTATACAATAAAATTAAGTTAAAATACAACATATTGGCCAGGAAAAGGAATAAAGTTACTTACTCTGAAAAATTGTTTTAAATATCTGATATTCATCAATAGGGTTGTCTTCATCATCAATAATTGTGGAATAGCCTTCCAAAGCAGTTTCTTCAGCATCATCTTCTTCCCAATCTTCATCATCTCCATCTTCACCTGCCTGTTTTGCTAGAATTTCTAGATATTCTTGACCATCTTCATCAATGTCATCTTCATCACTCCCCAATTCCTCTGAGTTAAATATCACACACAAGAAAGTTTATCTCAAGAACAGGAAAACCAACTCTTTAGGAAGATGGCTGATTATACAAAAACAGGCAATGGAACTGGTAACAGTATAGCACAGACCAGAAAGGGGAAAGTGTATTTAACTCCTCTCTTAGTGCCATGGTCTTAACCTGACACACACTCTTTCCTCACTTACACCAACTCTGTAAGTAGGAAATTAATATTGTCTCGCAAAAATGTACACAGAAAAATGTATATATAGATAGTTTGGAACTGCACTTGATAAAACTTTAAGCAAAGCAATATTTGTGCTCCAGAAACTTAGAAATAATTTGATGAAAACACTTTTAAAGGGACATTCAAAAAGGGCTATTGAAAAGAATGCTTAAGAAGTATGAAATGTAATAGTATGAAGAATGTATAATGACAATAGCCTAGAGAATCCTGAATTCAACAGCAGACAACAAAAAGAAACTGGGCTCTAAATAGATTGGTGAAAACCAACAGATATTCCTTTGAGAGCGTTCAACTGTTCCAAACACTCACTCACAAAGACACCAGCCTGATGATGGAAAGATAAAAACAGGGAACAAGAACTAAAAGCTCAAGCAGAGTATAGGGAAAGTTGGAAGAAAGAAGTATGGGAAAGTTGTAGGTAATTTTGAACGTCACATAAAGATGATGGCAAAAGATGTGAAAGTTAGTGAAATAACTGTATGAAGAAGAAAGTGTATAAAGGCTGATTCAGTTGAGATTACGTTGGTCCAGGAAAAGAAAAAAAGAAACGATCACAAGAACCGTCATTTTCAACACACAGCTAAAACACCAGCACCTCATGAGACATCTTGTAATCTATAGTCCAAACTGTACAATGGATTAGGAGGATTCCTGGAACCTCCTTCTACTGACTTACTGACTCTCACCCCTCATTCAAACAGGAAGCACACCCCAGTAATAATTCCTTTCAGTAATAACAGCATCCACACACAAAAGCTGACTTGATGTGACTTTGAAGACACTCAGCCTAGGAAGTTAGTTTTTAAGAGGGACTGGAAAGTAAGTCGGATGTACCTGAAAGTCACTCGAAGATGCCCAGTGTTCTACCACAGCTTTTCATTTTTGGGATTAGGGAACTCTGAAGAATTCCACAAAGGAACTCATCTCCATCAGAAAAAATGAAAACCACAAAGTAACATCGGTATTTCAGCTTCCATACCTGTTTCCTCATCTTCTTCAGCCTCATCATCATCATCACTGTCGTTTTCATGCTCTGCATGACAGGCATATGCTCTTTTCAATCCATTAAATAAAAGGATAAAAGCTGGCAGGATCTGGCCTGCAACTTGATTTAAAACCTGTGGTATTTGCTCCAGATCAATGAGAGCACATAAACCAAGCACACACATCTTTCTATCATGAAGTCTAAAAAAAACAGAAGAAAAAAAGTAAGTTACAAATTTTGTAATAATTTACAAGCAGGTAATATAGAGGTATATCACAGAGAATAATCTTCAAAATTAGAAACACTTACCCTAAGAAACAGTCCACATCATTAAGCCACTGTGTTATGAAGTGATTAGTGACAGGCTCCACATTATTGGGAAAACGAAGATTTTCCAATGTATTTAATAGTAAATGAGGATTGTAATACAAAGCAGCTATGGCAACCTGGAGGCACATTGTTCGCAGTTCACTTGTTTTCACTTCTCTGGTCAATCTCTCTAATGCAGCTTCCACAAACAAGGGTATGCACTGAAAAGTGAGAACCATTACAAATTTAGTGATAAAAAATAAATTTTGTAGTTCTGTGTTAACCACAGTTAAGAAATAGCATAAAACCAGTCTGGTGCATACATACAGAGGGCATAAAATGGGAGTAGTTTTTAATTGCCAAGCAGAAGTCATATACAAGATGAAATGAAAACATTAAAAAATTTAATCAACTCCAAGCACATGGATTTTGACATCATGCACAGTAGGTGCAATCCTGGTTCCATAATCTTGTGCTTAAAAAATGAAAATTAGAGGAAATGCGTACAGTAGGAAGTACAGAAAAAACAACTTAGTCTTTTTTAATATCCACAACAAAGTCAAGAGATATTACTAACATTCCAAGAAAGCAGCTATTCAAAGGAGTAGTCTCTTCAGAGATGCCACTGGAAAAAAAAAAATCCCTATAGAAGATTTTTTTTTCAAATAAATTAAAGTTTCCAGGGACCATATCCATAAATATTAAAAAGCATACAAAAAAAGTTTAAACAGCTATTTTACAGTGCTTGTTATGTACACTGTGGAAGCACACAAATTTATCTCTCAAATTGCAACTTCCCTGTGTGCTTAATGATGTTCCTGGTTTCTCCATGACATTAATTTGGATTCTATGAACTCCATTTTCATTCTTAACTTATTTCAAGTCTATTAACTTGACAAATTGAATAATGTTCATAAAATACTAGTAGTAACATAGAATATAATTAATCATCTTTTAGAACCAAGATACTCCTAAAACAGTGCTCTTCCAGATTCATAGAAACACTTTACACTGAGTTTTGCAGTGTCCTAAAGTCTGGAGACAAAACGTGCAATAACTATCTCTGCAGTGCTGTTAACTGAGTAGTAGGACTTGTAACATTGACATAAAAGACAGGATTATTAGTGACACCACATGAACTTCTCGCAATGGAACTCATGTTAATACGTAATCAAATCATATTTGAGAATAAAAATATTGTAAAAATATTAGTTATAGCAAACAAAGTTGTTACCCACCTGATCAATGCCACGCCCTTTACACTGCAGAATAATTACTTCTAACAACTTAGCTGCATGACATTCTGCATCTTCTCCAGCAACTCCTGTAAGGACCTGAAAAACAAAAATTACTGCTGATGGTATCGCTTCATGAAGTATTTTCTCTATACTGCTTTGCTTTTAAAAGCTGATATAAACTTACACGCTCTGTTACAATGCTCATCTAAACATCCATCAGTGAAGCAGCCAAGTCTACAGCAGTGGCTCAGTATCACAACTAGAGACTGAAACGTTGCTGACAGTGGGTAAAACTGAGCTACATCTACAAATACTCGGGAACTCTCTGGACACAGAGCTTACAACAGTAACTGTATAAGCATCAGCTGCCATTTTGCAAAAGTTTATTTCCATACACACACACACAAAAAATTCTCATGCATTCATGTACTGAATTTTGTAAAAATTATATTTACAAGTTTGAGATATCCAGTGGAAGACTATACAATACCTAGAACTTGTGTTAAAGATTCACTGTGTTTGGCTAATAAAACACTAATCACTAACAGGTTAAAACAGGCTATTTTTCTTCAAGTCAGAATAACTGTATTCTGCTCCCAGCTTTCATCACTGACTTGGCATGAACTTGGGAAAATAACTTCCTATTCCTATCTCTCTGCTTTCCATCCCTACTCCAGTTGTTTTAGCTAATAGATTTAAGATCTCTAACATACATACGGCATGTGGTATCCTAGCCACAGTGAGGCTACAAGTCTCAGATTTTAAAAAAAAAAAAATCTACCTTTTGCAATACACATACACGTGTTTTGCATGCCCCTGTGCACAAGTGTATTACACATAACACACATGCACAAAACTCTGTTTAGTCTGCTTTTGTGTACAATTTATTTTTCCCTTTCAGTAAAAGCATGTATCTGAAACTTGATGCAACCTCTTTAAATTTCTCTGTAATAACTTATTAATTTGTGGAATCACAGAGAACATTAAATACCATAATGACATTAAGAGCAGCTGTCACATTCTTCAGTTTTACAATCTGCTGTTGTGGAAAAATGTGACCGGTTTAACAGTGTATTAGGGACAAATAAGGGTTGAGTTTCTGGTCTTAGCTATACAGAACAGGATTTGAAACTAATCAACTAAATACCTGCAGAGAGATCACAGGTTCTGTAATCACAAAGCACCTACTTACCTTCTTGCACATACTGTAGATCATTTCAAGATATTTTGTGTCTGACAGAAGTGTATCTGTATCAACAGTAACATAATTATGCAAGAGAGGCATCATGTCTGTATTAAAAGAAGAATGCTCACAGTTAGATATTGCTTGCACATTTTATTAGATAAGCTGTTAAAATCAGGCTGAGATCTATGTATTAGTACTAAATTACAGTTCTTGCTTAATGTTTGTCAAGATAAGCGTGCATCTAGTCATAGATGCCTTAGCAAAACAAGTCTGGTTGTGACACCAGCAGAATAAAATACTTCAGGCATAACCTCACTTCAGTAAGTGTTCTCTTAACATTTCAATCAAGACGCAATTCACTGTATGGTTGAAATTATATGTATGAAACGATTTGGGTTTCTGATTTATTTGTATTACTTACCAGTAAAATAGTCAAAGCCATCTTGCTGAAAGACTTCAAAAACAAGAGGAAGAAGCTGCCACATTTGTGCAGAAACTTGTTGACAGGTCAGACTATGAGCCAAGGAAAAGATCTCCTCATAGAACTCTAAAACAAACAGAATTTAGGTGATTTATTGCCAATCACATATGCTAAAAAAAATAAGCCAACAAAAGTACAAATACCTAATACATGCTGCTGCAAAACTGTTCCAATAACTTGTAAACAGATCCCTTCCAACTGCTGGGTAATCTGAAAAAAGAAAAAAAGGACTGTTTTCAATACTTTGGAGTTGAAATTAAACACATTTTAAATAAAAGTACTGTAAGCAGTTTCTATTTAGACAATATAGTCTTCTAAAAAAATTCAAAATTTCTCACATTTTCTAACTCTAAACGTGTACACTCTTAGCTAAGTATTTGTAAGACAGCTTTTAAGACAAGGTAGTTTTGGAACATTCTTTTGAGTGTTGGAAGAATATCATTATAGGGTATCCTTTAAAAAGAAAAGCCTGACAATAACCCTATGGAACAGTTCAGTCCTACCAAAACATGCTAAGTATGTATGTATCAAAAGGTGTAAACAATGGAAGTTGCAGGAAGTATTTGCTTTTCCAGAAAAGTGACATTTTAAAAAACAAACCCAAACAAATACCAAACCACCTCCCAAATCTAGCTTAGGATGTTCATATGGCGTGTGGACAATCAGCCTAAATGCTGCTCTACAGATTCCCAATTACTATTTATTAGTTCCTGGAACAGGTAACAAAACAGTCAATCTATTAAGGGCACTTACCTTGTATAGGGACAAATAAGGGTTGAGTTTCTGGTCTTAGCTATACAGAACAGGATTTGAAACTAACCAGCTAAATACCTTATCTCTTGGAACACTGGTCAGTCATCCTCTGTGAGGTGTCTCTAAATATAAATGTTTACTGATCAATGTTTTACACATGAGTTCCTCAGGACTTAGCATACACAAACTTTTCATTTAGATAGCAAGAAGTTGCTGACAAAAACAAGTACATGAAAAGCTTGCTGAGCAGCTTGAGTAAATGAGCTGAACTGGTCTTTGGTTTATTGCACAGCAGCACTGGATTCTGATCTTGGGCATTCAGAATTTGTCTTAAGTTGCTTCTTTAGTAAAGTCTTCAGAGCCCTGAGAGTACAATTTATAACTGAACTGTGTAGTCACTAAAAACTATAACATATTTAACAAAAACAGTAGCTGACTTTGTCAAGAAGGATTTTAATCAGAAAAAGTATTTTTTGAATGAGCTTCTGTGCTCTGAAGTTAGTCCATTCAGTAGAACAAAGCTAAAATCATACAAGTTTTCACCACGCTGGAGAATTCTACAGTGCAGATTAGGCAGGTAAACAAAGCTATCATTTAGCACAGCCACAGCAGCTGTATTTACAGACTTTGATTCTGTTGCAGAGAACAAACTAAATCAGCAGAGTCAATGTTCAAAGCTAACTATTTTTTTCTGAAGAGACAACCTCATGAAATCAGATGATTTCTGATTTTTTTCCATCTGAGCTGACACAGTTTCACCAGTCAGAGACAAAGTTTCCTCCATCCACCTGAACGAGGACTTGAATTGTTAGGGGAAGGACCATGGCAACATGTATGCTCTATTACTTGACACGTTGTGTCAGAAACATGATCCACTGTTACAACTTTGTTGCATGGCAAGTATTTCACTGTTTTCTGTTTTAAGGTATTCTGGCCTGAAATGGCAGTTTTTCAGATAACAATGTCAGGAACACTGGAATCATGAAAGACTTTAAGTGTCTTAAGATACTATGTATTAGCTTTAAAGTAACTTTTACTTACTTCCTTGTGATCTTCCACTACACTGAGAAGTGTATCAATAGTATTCAAGATTCCCATGGCTGTCACTGCTTTGTCATCACTACCCTCTTCATCTGGTCCAGTCTGGATCACCTGGTTAAATGTCATTGCCTGCACGCAATAGCAAAACAACCCATAAATATGTCATTTAACGAGGACATGCTTGGAGGTGAAGAGCAACTGTGGATGTCTAGAGTTCTTCACAATTAAAGGAGTGTGTGGTTATTAAAAGCTGTCTGCTCCATTCCAGAGTTTATTTTGAACATTGATAAAATTTGAACATTAAGCCATTTGAACTGCCATCATTTATCCATTCATGAATAAAAAGATATAGATTACATTGCTTTCCTTGCAAAAGAACACATTTTCTACAATTAAGCTTTACTGGCACAAGGTTTAATTGGTAGCTGCGATAGAGGCAGGTTTTCCTGCCTCTAGTCCTGGAGGACATGTGAATAATTTAGTTTTAATTCTAAGGCAAGAGCCTTTAATAGGCAAGCACTGAGCTGTCCTCTGCTTTTAAAACCACTAACACAACTTGCTAGATTCATTCAAGCCTCTGAATTTCTCCTGCAGATTCCATTTTATTTTCTCATTACATACAATGTAACATTATCTTCACACCATTTTTTTTTTTTTAAATCTGCTCTTTGGTTTCCCATTTTAAAACAGAAAAATCATTTTAACACTATTAGGAGAAAATAAGTATCAAGATTTCCCAAACATTTCTAAAATCTTTCTTAGAAATTTCCAATTAGTTCAAGTTATGAAGCAATTTTTTTCTCAAAAGTTTAAATGTATAAGAAAATTACCTGTATCAACGCACTTAAGCAGACTGGAGTAATGACAGACTGACAGACAACTATCTGAATTTTAAATACCAATCTTTCCTATATTCAACATCTTTCTAAGTCACTGGAAGTCTTACCAAATGCTGCGTCATTTCTACTGCAATTGGGGTGACTTCTTCACTATATTCACAGATCATCTTCTGAATCACATTGGTAAGATCATCATTTTCAGTCTCTCTTATAATATGAAGTAAAGCTTGCATTACAGGTCTAATGAATGGAGTAATATATTCTTTAGCTGTAAAACACGTGAAAATATTTAAATCGTCATTCTTACAAAACTACAGAATCAGCATAACAAACTCAATAATCACTTTATTAATATTTAGTGCCTTGGCATTTATATGCCAAACCCCATGGGTAGTAATATATATAGTAATAAAATCTACATATTATTATATAGTGTATATATAATATATTAATACTAACATTCAGAACAATTTTTTTTAAAAAAAAGTATGCCAAGAGGATCACAACTGCAGTAAGAAAATCAGAGTTCTCTAGTCTTTATGGACTGCAAGATTACTTATCAATGCAAATTTTAATTGAACAGGAATGCATACATACACATTTTTGTCAAATTAGCCAAAATATTTGATAATGAATTTGTTTGCTTTGTGGCTTTTATTCCAGCTACAGGAATACCAAGCAATGTAAAACCTGCCAGGATAAAGGCAACTTTTTTAAAAAAAATTAATTTGAAGATGAATGAATGTATGCTGAGACAGATATGCTTATGTGGCCACCGTATTTCTGATTTGATGATCAGGTGCTGTAAAGCTGGATTTATCATACCATGAAATTTTGATGTTTTTTATTAAAAAAATATAAAATTTTCCAGATGGAAAATAACATTAAGTCATTACAAATTACTATTGCAAGAAGTAAATCAACCTTAGGGAAGAAGAGAACAGGTCTCCCTGAACATCACAATATTAATGCCTATTCAATTAAAGCTTGCTATAGTTTTATGAAAAAAGGGCTACCTTTCTCTTGATTACTGATCAGAACTTGAAGTGCTATTGCAGCTTCCACTTTTACAGGCATTTCTCTATCATCTATAAGACACCGTCTTGTGAGTTCTAGGGCTGTCTGGAGATTCTGGTCACTCTTAAATTTGACTTCACAAAAATAATGAAGAACCCAACACGCCTGAAAAAAAAAAAAAAGAAGATATTGAGTAAATTCAGAGTTACAAAACCTACAAATGAGATTATCAACTACTAAGATATCCATAACCTATACAAATTATTAAATCTGAAGTGCCACTACTATTCAACTGTAAAAGTTTTTAATCGATCACAATGTTTGAGAGTGTGGAGGCTGGTCAGTGGGAGGCTTGTCTTCCAGACATCACTAGACCAGTACTATGATCTCAAGTTCATCTTTGGCCACAGGCTTTGTGTGAGCAGTACAGTCTAAATGCAGAACACAAATAGACCATACCACCAGACACAGATGGAAAACTATGCACACAATTCTGCAGCCACTTTAAAATTACACAGTAGCTATCTACAGTCACACAAGACTGATACTAATCTTTGAAGTAAGCATACAACTTATTACAGAACAGAAGCAGAAAGGAGCACATCTGTTAGAAGGAAACATTTAACAAATATTCCTGAGGTCTTCAGTCAGAACAGACAGTATACCTCAACAGTAAATCCTGTACTTTCTTACCCGTGCTCTCATGTAACCCAGCTCACTGCTGAAGAGAGGGAACACATGATTCTGCAACATATATTCCATCTGATCTTTATATATCTTTTTCTGTCAGAAATAGAATGAATGAATAGAAACAAATCAATTTAAAACTTTATGTAAAAATGCATTTCTAACCCAGTAAAAAATGTCACATATAAAAGCATGAACAGCATAAGAAAACCTTCTGACGTTTAACTTCTTCCTTTAATAAAGTCTGTTAAGCAACAACAAAATCCCATAATACTATTAAACTTGGGTCCTACATGGACTTTTATATTTTTCAGTCAAAATAGTGACACTTTTTCCCTGTCATTTTTTGATCCTAGAGACACCTTTTGCTTGGCAGTACATTAAGGCTGGTATCAAAAGCAGAAGTGGTCAGGGAAACTTCTTAGATCCAAATACCAAGGCCCTGCACCTTTTTTTTGCTATTATCCCAAGTGAGCTAGGCAGCTAATTTCACTTTATTTCCTCTCTTCTATACACAGAAAAGACCTCATTAACTGAATGGTTTGGGTTTTTTTTCCCTTTGCTTCCCCCCCCCCCCCAAAAAAAGGAATGTAGTTAAGTGTGGTGCAGGAAATTGTGTAGCAATTCTTACTAGAAGCAGTTAACTAAAAAGACCTTAAAACAATCAACTGAATTTGAACAAGACCTAATAAAACTTGTGTAATTAATCTGAAAACAAACCCAAAATAATTAAGTTCAACAGCTTTGAAAAACCAGCAGTGATTCCAAAACTTGCAAACTTAAAGGGCTATTTCATTACTTTTTCTAAGTCACTGTATGCAGAAGGAAGGAAAGGAGAAAAACTACAAGAGAATCACTGGATTTGTTATGCTTACTTTTAGAAGAATTTCAGCCAAAGAACCGATCATATGTAAAGCACCATCTTTCTTACGAGGGTCAGCATTTGGCTCCGTAAGGATCTGATAACAAAAGCCCATTGTCTTCTGCAAGACCTAAATTACATGTAAGGTTAGTCATATTATTTTAATCAATTGACTCAGGTATACCCATCTCAGTGCTCTGAAATGCTTAAACCTCTAATAATCTTCTCTACCTCTGGAATTTGGATAATCTTTATCTTTGTTACAAACACACAACATTCTAGATATATAGGTCCTAGGGGAGTTGCCAAACAAAAAAAATAGACCAGTGCAAAACAAATGAGAGGAATGGTAAATTTTAGTGTACGACAAAGAATAGAAAAATGAAACTTTTAATAGTAATTCTTTCAGCAAACGGGCACTATAAACTAAATCTAGCTAACAAATTTAAGTAAAATCCTTGAATAGCTTACCTCTTTCCTTTTACTACATGATGTAAACAATAGTGTCTGAGCAGCAGTTGTTGGTGAAATGAAGTCTTCAAATACATCTGTAAAGTAATCATATAACAGCTATAAATTTTGTTCCTTTGCTGTGTTCATGATCCTAATACAATCTAAATACTTAATATAAAACAAGAGAGCAACAACTGTGTTTTCTTTTCAGGTGGTTAATAATGCTTTCTTACTACAGATATTCCAAGGCCAAATAACAGCAACAAATGGTTGAGGGTTCCTGATACATTTCACCTTTTTCATGATCACGGGCTCTACATCTGTAATTTGAAGTTGTATGTCATTATTTTTTAAGATAATTTTTTGTAACAATTGAAGCAGACCAGCTGGCAATTTTTGACATACATGTTATTTGCTGTGCAGGCAAACACACAATTGAGTTAAAAATTTTTAGTTTCTTATTTCTCTGCATCAGATTATCAGAGCCAGAGCCTCATATAATACACTTGTACTGTTTACACGTCTACCTCTGACCTGTGGGATAAGAAACTCCCAAACCTATCAAGGTTCCTTCTTCTAGTCACATAAGAATTTGTTCAGGGTGTCTGAAGTATCTTCTTTCTTCCCCAAACTGAAAGGACTGCACAGACTTACAGCAAACCCGAACAACAAAGTAACAAGCCATGGGAAGTGAAATTAGGCAGGTCTGGAATGCTAAGCTTACTTCATAATGTTTAATTTACCTTTACAGTAAATCTGTTCTGAACTATGTATGCCACATGCAAAAAATCCTTAAGATCATACAAAGTCCACAGCCTGAAATACTAGCTGTGTTAAAGCACAAACTTTTCATAATATTAAACATATGTAATTGTTACTAGCAATTTGTGGACTGATTGACTTCGTAACTGTCAAAATTAACTACTTTTTTCAAGTGCAGAAACACCTGTCATTGTTGACTGTCATATGTTACCTGTCATTTCCACCAGTATATCCAAAAGTTAATTTGAAGTTAATTATTTGGTTAATAAAAAATGGTTTTATCTTTTTTTTTCTCCTTTTAAAGACCAAAGCCATCTCTATTTTCAAAAAATAACCTACAAAAATTCCTTTTTGTGTGAACTCATATTTTAGGATGAGTGGATTTCAAATTCTCACCAAATTTCATGCGAATATATTCATATGGATCTTCTTGCCAAAGCTCTTCATCAGCATCTGTATAGCACATCAATGGAAAAATAACATCTTGTATAATTCCCTGTAAGAAAAAAAAAAAAAAAGCTGAAAACATGCTAGCACTACTAAATCAATCTCTGTATTCTCTCCTGTATTTCCTAGATTTTGTCCATCCTGTCACTTCTCATACAAAATAACATTTTAAAACTACATGGGCACGGTGGATTTTCTACGCTACCTTATAGAAAAAGAGATCTATTAACTTAGGGTAGAGCTACAACACAGTGAAAGCTATTAGATTTGCTTTGACTAATGGTATTTAGAGATGATTCCATGCCAAAAATTCACTAGTTAACACCACCTCCAAATTTGTTGTGTTGCTCTGTTACACTGTAATCCTTAGTATATTAAAGCAGGAAGGTCTGACACCAAAGAAAGCAAAAATCCACTAGCTTTGCTCATGTATGAATGTAACCTTCACCAAACAGGCTTAAACTCTTTCCACCAGCAATTTATAACAGAGGTCCCCAAAATTTGCATTCTAGCAAGGCTAGAAACACTGTATAACAGACTGACAAATGTACCACTGAATCATCTAAGTATTAAACCCCAAAAATGGTTTACTTGAATATGAGGCTTCAGATTCTTCCAGGTGACTGCATGTGACACTCCTTGATTGATGTAATTCAGTGTTTGCTGCAGAACTCTAGGAGCCATGTACTGCTTTTCTTTGTATTGATACAACACCTTCAGCAACACCTAGAAAAATCAAATCTCATCAATAGCTTATAGTGAGCTATTTTAACCAGACCATTTTAACCTGAAGAATTCTACCCTCTTTCACAATCCCACATAAGAACCCCTCTAATTCGAACAAGTACTGACTAATCCTACTAAATGTCATTCTGAATTTTGTAAGGCAATTTGCAGCTCGTATCAGGTGTTGCACATCTTTTTAAAATATAATCCTTTAATAAGACAAAACATACATGCTAATTTATCACCAACATAGCCCAAAGGACCTTTCCCTCTGAGGTTTATTGTTCCACCTTGCTACTCTTTGGGTGTGGAAATTCATGCCTAACCACTGGATTGGTAAAATACTCTCCACTCAGGCAGCCTACCGATTCTGGCCTCTGTGCAGTCTTTCAGCAATGACTCTGTACAAAGAATGAAGAACTAGCCTCTCTCTGCTTTGCTTCCTGCCCTCAATTCTTCTCCTGAGGTGGCATCACAGGGATTCACATTTGTAAAGTCCACAGCTCCATGAAATGGACACAGGATCACTATTAGTACTTTCCAACTCACTGGAAAGTTTGATATTGGTAATGCAAGGGGGCTTCCTTGTAGCCCAGTCCAGGTCAGCAACAACACTGCACATTTAAGAGCAGCAGCATCAACTGTAGAGAAATGACAAATCCCATTTCCAGGGTTTCATTTAATTCTGCACATAAACCAAAATTAAAAAAAAAACAAACCCAAAACTGAAGTAACTGGAACACTACCTATCAATCTGTAGTATCACCAAGAAAACATTTTTGGGAAATGGTAAATGAGATTATTTAAATAATTAGATTGATAACATTTATTACACAAGCAGTGAAGCATTTCTTCCAAAGGAGATAGATGCCTCGCACTTGAGTTTAATGAAGATGCATTCATTCATTCACTAGAACTTAGCATATAATAGTACAATCTCCTCTGTGGAAAAGCTTATACAATAAGGTCCACTTTGCTGGTGTATTTTAATTTTACAAGTATCTGAAGGTTGGGTTTTTTTGAGAGAGGGAGAGATTTTCCAGTATACCAGGACAGCACACAGAAAAGCCCAAATTCACCAACAGTCAGTGACGGAATGGGGAATAGTCTTTGGAAATGAGGACAAAGCTGAGGCCTGACAAATACTCTGTGCAGCCATACTACTTAGGACAAGTGGTTTAGTCCTCTCCACAAATCTAAGCAGTTACCTCCTATGATTCAGATACAATAAGGAAAGAAATTTAAAAGATTAAGAAAAGGTTTAAGAATTCCAGTGAGGAACAACCTGTAATCCCATACCATATGTTTATTTATACCTTCAAAAACCACGTATTTAGGAAATGCTTTCCCTACTTTTCCTCTTTCAAAGTCCTATAATTCCTTATAATTTCATTAGGAATGAAAACTAAGAAAACTGAACTAAGAACTGTTCTTCTCCCAATTCATAGAATAATTTGGAGTGGAAGGGTCCTTTAAAATCATCTAGTCCATCCACCCTGCAATGAGCAGATTTATGAGCTGATAGAAGGAAATTTTAGAAAAACTATTATTTTTTTGATAAATAAACTTTTTTCAAAAGAACAGAAGTTAGCGGTACAGCCAGGGACTGAGAATCATAACCAAAAAATTTCCCAACATTCATAGGAATTTTTTTGCTAGTTTAAAAATGCTCAAATAACTGCACTATAAGGAAAGGCAGATAGCAGTTTCTGACCAGCAATCCATTCTGTCCCTTCTGAAAAACCTGTAAGTTGCTGCCATGCAGTAGAGCTATCTGAAGTTACTCCAATAAAGCATGGCTTAACATTAATATCAGGTTAGAAATTGCTATGGTCAGAAGATGTTTTGTATGTAACAATCCTGTAGAAGTGGTGATCACCAGACAGGGAGAAGAGTAGAAAGTGACATTGGATTTACCTTTGCATGATCAGGCTTTTGCAGAAGGCTAAGCTTAGTATTTACTGACTTTGAGTTAAAGAAGGACTATATTACCAGAGTTAAAATATTATAATTAAATACCTATTATATCTATCTCTTCCAGAAAGAGATAAACTGATAGCATTTATTTGAAGCACATTTGAAGCCCTGGTATACAAGAGCAGTTACTCTTTTTACAGATTATCAGTGATGCATAGGCTATTTTCAGTGGATTGTCCTACATGGAAAATTCAAATTTTTTAAATCATTCTTTTCTTTTAACTCACTGATGTCAGTGCTTTCCATACCAATGCACTTAAAAAAATCCAAACAAACAATTGTGTCAGAAAATAGTAAGAAATTCCTAAAGTCATCCTAATATTCCACACATTCATTTTTTCTTACTTGCTGAACACCAACAGCGAATGCCTTCAGGAACACTTCAGCAAACTCATTGTATTCCTTGGAAACATTACCAGGGCTTCCATACCTAGAATTGGAAGCAAATAGGCAAATTCAAGAACGCAGCCATATTACTGACTTTAATATTTTTTGGTTTTAAAAAAAATTATAATGGAAGAAAAAGTACCTCTCAAAAAGTCTAGCTAAGATATGCAAAGCCCACTTCTTGCATTTCCACCAGGGCAACTCAGGTCTATCATCTTCATCGACTTGAAGGGTTTCCTTTAGGAGGTAAAGGAAAAAAAACCCAAACATTATTTACAACCTACTCAGGAGGAGTTATATGTATTTTGAACTATAGAGCGTGTTTTGCTTTTAAGACAGAAGTGTACAGGGCAGGTTAATAGAAGTATAAAGTAAAGCATTATCTAAAAATAAATCCCATGATGTATACTGCACAAATGGTCAACAAATTCTTGAAACAAGAAGCCAAAATAAGTTGTGCTATAATTTTAAAACAGAACTCCCATAAAAGCTATTTATTTCCAAAATTTGTCTAGTCTGTTTAAAACACCCTATTTAGTGTAAAACTTTATTTTCTTGACATCTATTGAGAAAAAAAGAATTAAGAAACAAAAAGTTTTTAACATTCTAATGAATGAAAAATATTTAAGCTTAAAGACATAAAAAGTCAAAAGCGACTTACAGCTGGTACATCTCTATCGACAACAGTCTTCAGGATTTCTATCCATTCAGTCAAGTTTTGCTGATTTATCAACTCCAAAGGTAATGTATACTTATTTAAAAAAAAAGACAAAATAAATTAATTGTAAAGAAATTTGAAAATAATGTTACTTTCACGGTATGAATTTTAACTCTTCAAGTCTTTGTCTGCACTTCGCTAGATTGGAAAATTACTCTAAAAAAAGGCTAAAGAATTTAACAGAACTGTATCTATATTCTCAATATCCTCAAAGGTGCTAGAGGTCTACGCCAATTCATTCTGCTTATGCAATTCTAAAACACTACTAAAACAGACGTTGCACTAATTTCTGTAGCTTTAACGGCAGATGAAAAGTCTCATTCCAAACTGCTGCATTTACACGGGTAATTCTATAAAGGCTGGCCTCTACAATCTGTCATTCTAGCAAACCTTAGTAGATGGCACACGTAAGTTCTATCTAATACCAACTAGGAATAGCAAAAGTTAAAAGCACAGCATAATCAAGCATACCATAAACCTTTGATTCATACCAGTTAAGTAGGGGAAATGACTCAGATGTATTGTTACAATACAATCCAATTGGATTAACAATCCAATATTGTTAATATTTCTGTCATTTACTATTTTCTGAAAAAGCATAATGCTTTAATTTAAGTTACTGATCATTTAAGTTACTGATTAAGTATATGCAAAGTTTATTTTTTACCTGGACAAGGGCATAAAATATTTTGAAGATCTGTTTCTGTATGAGGACAGATTGATCAGATGGATCACTCAAGAGCTGAATGAAACTATCCTTCAGAACTGGTAGAAAATGTTGCATTGCAGCTATCAAAGGACTCCGCTCCTCTGGTTTCTTGTACCTTCAGATAAAAACAAACTAGTTTTGTAGATCTTTCAGGTAGCTTTTGAATTTTAGAAATTCACCTTTCCACAATATAGACACAAGTACTTATATTGCAGTTCATAACAACATACAATTAAAAAAATCCCTAGCCATTTCTTGTTACAGAATCTGAAATAAAGCTATAGCCAGACAACATTAGAGTTAAAAGACAAGTTAAAAAAAAAAAAACCTGAACGTCCATTACTCCACTATATAGTTTTCTGCTGGTAATGCACTCTTGCCAACTTACTCACTTTGAATACTCCATCATGTTCAGCCACATCATTACTATAGTAAAAAGCAATCAGAGCACTACAAAAACTGCAAGCAAAAGGTACATTTATTGCCAAGAATGGCAGGTGCCGGGCTAGCCAGTAATCCGACAGAGAATGTAGGCTTCAAGGCATGTGGTGGACTCTGAGCAGGCTTCAATTTTAGCCCCCCTTGAAATGGTGCCTCAGACCTTCCCAAAGAATCATAGAACGGTTAGAGATGGAAGGGACCTTAAAGATCATTGAGTTCCAACGCCCCTGCCATGGGCAGGGACACCTCCCACTAGATCAGGTTGCTCAAAGCCCCATCCAGCCAGGCCTTGAACACTTCCAGGGATGGGGCATCCACAGCTTCCCTGGGCAACTTGTTCCAACATCTCACCACCCTAACAGTAAAGAGTTTCTTTCTTTCCTAGATATCCCTCCTTTTACTTTTAAACCATTATTCCTTGGTCCTATCACTCCAGTCCCTCCCCATCTCTCCTGAATGCCCCCTTCAGGTACTGGAAGGCCATCATAAGGGTTCCCCAGAGCCTTCTCTTCTCCAGGCTGAACAACCCCAACTCTCACCATACTGATGACAGTCCACCCGTTTGCCTACATTGAAAACAAGGCTCCATTTCCTTTCTGAAAATATTTCAAAATTCATGAAAAGAAATGAAGCTGCATTTTGAAATCTTGCCCCCAGATTTTAACTTCCAAAGAATAAAGTCCTTATTGACTCAAGAGTTATCACAGCAGAATACAATCTTATCCATACTGGTGATAACAAAGTAAAATAACACTTTAAGACTGTACATATTTATATTTTGATTAACCAATTAATACTACAACATTCTTGGAGTCTTGTGAGAGAATTTTAGGTTGGGAATTTGATTTTGTTTTGGATTTAAATACATTTTTGGTAAACTTTTCACTAATATTAAACATCAATGCTCAGCCAACTTGCAGAAATATAAGATAAAGTCTACTCAATCTGCTGCCAGATGGCATGTTCTGTAAAAACTACTACAGAACACTGAGCTACAAAATCATATTCAATAATACAGTTTCCATGTATTTTCTGAAATAGAAACCTAAATATAAGGACTAAACGTTGCTCAGGAAAATTAAATTTCGAATTTCCACAAAAGACACCACAGAAAAAGACCAGAAAAAAATTACTATGCAAAGACCAGCCATTTGATCTTCCTGGCTGGATTTGTAGAAGAAGAAATAATGTTGAAAAACCCGGGATATTTACCTTCCACCACATTAAGAAAAAAAAAGCTCCCCAGAACCTGACACAAGAAATTTAACAAGTTTTACAGAGACTTTCTTGCATCCATATTGTTCCACAATGAAATATGCATATTCCTACACAATTTGTGAAACCAATCCTTGTTGATTTCACACAGAAAGCTAAACAAGTATGAGCAGACCCTGGCTTCAGCGAGTGTTCAATCAACTAAGATTATGAACACACCTGTAACCTTTGCTAATCATACAACTGTGCTCATCAAAATTCTTCTCTAAACAAGGATTGCTATAATCATAATACACTACAGTAAACACTTCATGTTTTCTATCTCACAGATCTCTACTGTATATTTAGTTAAATATGTTAAATTTGAAAATCAAGTGAAAAATTAGTTTATTTTCGTTTTCTAGTAGGACTTCCAATTTTCAGACACAGAAAAAACTCCCAAAATGGGATTGCAAAGGTCCTTGTAGTAGTCCTGTAAAAAAGGATTTCTGAGAAACTGATATTCACCTGTTTTACTCTAATTTACGCAATTTTTCAATGCAACATTTTAAATCAAGTACCTGAAACAAAAAAGTTATGCATTACAGTACTTTGAAAGAGTAAATTGTGGATTCTATCAGTTCCACTACTACAATTTCCTGACTCCAGGCTTGCACTTGCTCACATGAGCTTCTTACATGCCAGCAGCAGCAGCTAAGCTCCATATAAGTTCTCAAAGTGCAACCTCAATGTCAAAGCTCTGAGCTTATACCAGATACAGAGCAAAGAACATTCTCCTGTATGTATCCTAGCCCAGTGCCTTGCATATAGGAGAATGGTAGGCTTCAGTAAATATCTCCTATGCTGGGTTGCATGAGGCTATCAACATTTTCAAAAGGATTGTACCAAAGACAGTCCACTGATTCTGAACTTCCTAACATTCAAGATTTCACACTTTGAAGACTTTTTTGTTTCACTGATAACTACAGTACAAATAGTTTAAATAAATAATCTTTTTCTGCAAAAGTTATGATTTTGAGCAGACTTTCTTACTGCCATAAATCCATAAAAACCAACTACCTAATAAAGGCTTAAAGACACCCTTTTTTGCTGATCTGAAACCTTTAATGAAGGCAGTTTTTCTGTAATTTCTTAGCGGAGAAGATATGAGCCAATATCAATATAGCAAGTATTCAAGAGTATTTTCTAAAATTAGATTTCTCTCACCTTTGTGCAATCCCACACACAACTCTACATGGTTACAACATACATACAGAATACAAAAATAAGCACAAATATATTAATTCTGCTGGTTTATCTGGTAGGAAAAAAAAACCACTTACTCATAGTTTTTGACAAGTTGATACAGACAAAGAAGAATTCCAAGCCAACAAGCACTGTTGTCAGACTGAAGATAAAATCCAATTTTCTCCACAACTGCAGTCCAGCGACTAGGATAATCATGCTTGATAATATGGTGAATGCAAGTAGTAAGCTGTACTCTAGAAATCAAATGCACAATGATTACATAAGTTACTGCTATTATTTTAATAATATTATTGTGATGTTGAAACAACTGATATTGCTCAAATTTAGGCTTATTTCAAGTTTTATTTGGAAGGTTTAGGTTCTGTACTCTCTCCTTAATAGTCTTCATTTGAGGAACATGAAATTTCTACATGCTGCCAAGCTGTAAACTGTTTTTCCATCTACCTTAATTCTATGCTCAGGATAACTAGCATACGACAATGATGCTTAGCACACAGGTGATCTTAATTAAGCAAAAAAACTCAAACCAACCCCAACACTCAGATACCACAGCCAGTTCATAAACAGATTAAAACTGCATACCGAATCAGCTCAGGAGAGTGAATAATGGCTTCTACAATATTTTCACGAATACAGTGCCTATCTTCTTCTGGGATGGAGTAAGGTGGAATCTCTCCTGGAGCAGCTTCACGATCTGGCCAATATTGGGTTATCATATTTTTCAAGTAGATAACCCCTGTGAGACAAAAGTGGCAAATCAGCTGATAGCCATTCAAAGTACAAAACAAACATGCACTTTGCAAAGAAACCTATTTTAGAACAAAACTTGTCGAAATGACTAATTCATTGCCATATCTGAGTAAACGAATCAAAGTACATAAATCATGCAAATTATTAACCTAATAATTTACTAGGTTTATACACTTTTACCCATTTATTGTGATGTCTGTATTTTTAGTTCTGTAAAGAATGTATTTTCATAAGAAAATACTAAACTTACTGCTTCTATCCATACAACAGATAAGTAGTTGTGGAATATTTTAGCAACACACTTCTGAAAAATGCTTTATGATTATTTTCTCATTATTTTCATTACAACAAAGGTAATAAATACTAATGACTATCTAAAACACCCCTTGTAAGCAAAAAAAATAAATAAATTAAATGTGCGATGCGGGAGTGAATGCTAAAGAGAAACAGAGATCTTCTATACCAAGGTTATGGCCCGCAGCACTTTGTAACAATCAGGCTGCTGGCACAAATGCCTACATTTACCATTTAACAACCAAATCCAAACTGCTTATGTGGCAGAACATAGATTACAGCACTTGGAAATAAAAGAACTTATAAAATGCAACAGTAATTCTCAAAGTACAAACAAATAACAAAGCTACTATTAATCTACTTCGATGTACAAATAAAACAACTTCTCTTCCCAAATTTCACATGCACCTTCTGAAGATTCCAAGTGTTGAAGACTTCAATCCACCCTCAGTGGAATTTATCATGCCATTAATTGGTTTGCAAAAGATGCACTGCTATGCATTGTCTGAGTTGTCTCCATTCTCTACAGACTGCTTTGGTTTCTAATTGGCTTATGCTGAGGGTGAATAGTCAGAGGTTGCTTTCAAACCTCCCCCTTTTTTTGCATGACATACATGTGAAGCAGTAACTATTGAGTCAACAGCTGAATGGTACCCCCAAGCAGTAAGATAAAAATGCAAGTTAGGCTTATGCTACAACTGAGAATAGTCTACTATGTGGAAGATCAACATAAGTGATCAAGATCACACCTCCATAACTGTCAGGAAAACCACTGAAGTATCATATTGGAAACCTCTACAAGTATTCATAGCAGCTTAAAGAGTTGATAATATTCAATATCCTATTTTACTGATGGCTCATGTGCAAATCAAAAGGGTTCCAAGAGACATAATTTGTTTTCTTCCACTTAAAACATTTAGAAACATTAGCATTACTAGGACAAGGTTAAATTACCTCCTTGAACCAAGTGTGCTAGCATCACAAACTATTCTGTTTCCTCAAAGGCCATTGTTCACTAGAGATAAAGGGTAACAATCACTGAAGACCCAGACACCTTTTCTTTCTGTTTTCCCTATTCAGTGTATGGTGCCAGATACAGTTCATGATGACTGTAAATTCTTGCAACTTTCACCTTTTGAGTATTTGAGATTAAAATAATTAGAATTCCTCAACAGTATCTGCATATGTACTTGCATGTATTCACCATTAAAGTAAATACAATGAAAAAAGATTTAAAAACTTGCCTGCCTGTCTCACTGGTAAATCCAGTTGCTCGGACATAGTGATCTGAAGCAGAGTTGAAACAAAGTTCACTGACTTATGAGCCTGTAGAGAAAAAAAAAATTATTTAGTCATAGTTTGTTACGTTTTAGAATACTTCCATTAGGTTTTACAATATCTTTATAATGATGTAATGCAATCAATAGAATACCAGCAATTCAGACAGTTTCACAGTACTCAGCTAATCAACCAAAGCATTCTAAAGTTTCATGCTCACTGTATTCTGAAGACAGTGGGGGACTGGAAAAACCCTATGGTTTAAGGTAATAGAGATGAAATCATTAAACAGGCTTCAGGAATCAGCCTCTTACAGTCCATCACGTTCTTCATTCAGAACAAATACTTACTTGAAAGAAGAATATCTAAACAGCCAGAAAAAACTAAGCACAGCAAGTTTGCAGTGACCTTTTAACAAGGCATGAATTCAGTATGTAATAATCTAAGAAACAGATGGTAACTATGTTTTAAAACTAAGCCCAGCCTTAAGCAAGCCTGCCCAACTCACAGTTCATCTCTCTGAAAAAACAGCTTCAGGTGACCATCTATGCAATACTGCAGGAACTGTCACCATACCCGCACAGCAGCAAACCATCAGGATGGAGTAACATACCCACAGTAACAATTTTGCAAGGATTTCCAAGAGTTCACTTAAAAAGAACACAAAACATGTTTTTTTTTTACCCTTACAATGAGAAATGTCACTGATAAACTAAATGCTGTGTTATATTTTCAATTAAAGGAAACCAACCTTAATATTATTATAACATCTTTTACCCACCTTTCCTAAGCATCAAAAACTCAAACCATTACATTAATTTTGCTAGGATAGCAAATTGTAATCTTTTAAAGCTAACTCTACTTTTTATAACTGGAAAACAGCATAGTTTTCCTCAAAGTAAAGAGTTAATAGATGTGAGCTGCAGTGAGGTAAATTCCTATTTTACAAAAAAAAAAAATAATTCACAAGGGTGGCCAAGGAACAGTCTGACCACAGAGGTTGTGGGACCTCATCCTTCGAGATACTCAGAACTCAGTTGGACAAGTCCTGATCTACCTCATCTAACTTAGAAACAACCTGGCTTCAGGGGGCTGGATCAGACAATCTGCATGGGTCCCTTCTAACCCAATTACTTCATGATTGAAATTGCCAAGATATATTGCTGCTTTATCTTCACTTACATGTCAATATTGTTTCATATGTTCTTTCCAGCACTTCTATCAAAAACAACTGCATAGATCTACCACCTAACTGAACTTGTTAAACACAGGAAAACACCTCTTACCTACTGAGTTTCTTACTCTCTATGTAAAGTAAATAAATACTTCAAAACCATTTAAATTACACTATCCATTTATTAAAAAAAATAATATTATTCTGCAGCAGAGTAAATTGTCATAAAGAGAAACAATCAGAAGTTTTCTATTCTGAAAAAGCTCTTTTGCTGTACGAATGCAATGCTGCCCAGCTTGCTCCTACAGCACTAAGTTCTTCTCTTCCAACCTTAACTTTCCCTGCAAGTCTCTCTTTTACATTCTAGTATAAACAAAATGGACAGACTCAGACATGACGTTTGTTCATATGTTTGGACTAAGATTTGATTGCTATAGCTCATTTCTTATCTCCTGTTATTTAAAACTGATTTTAAATGGAAAATGAACTTAAGAATCTCCACAAAATATTAAAACACTGCTGTACGTGCTCATTCTGTGCACTAGAAATCTACAGGCCACAGAAAACCCACAGGACCAATACTTGCATCTGGTCCAACTGAAATGTTTATTTGTAGAGTGCGTTTTGATGAATTGGGAGTAACTGACAGCACAACATGAGCACGCATCTTTCTGACCCACATCCCTCAGATAATCCCAAAGCCCCAAAGAAGCAAATATACTTTCAAATGAAAAATTTGATTTCAACTGTCAGGTAATGGTCGAATAAATACATTTAAAATAAAAATAACTTATTGGTATTAATTTCTACTACAGCTCCAGGTCTGTTGTTTCCTCTTTTCTCAAATAACATTGACACACTTATCCTGCAACACACAGCAAATGACATTAGACCCTAATTCAACACAGTATTCAATTTTATGCCTAACGTATACCTAACGTCAGTGAAGCACTCCTGTACATTGCAGTGTTATTATGAACTTGTTGAAGAAAGCTTCCGGTTTCAATAACCTTTAACTCACCTACGAAAAAAGTCATATTACAGTCTGCATAAAATGGACTTAGAAGTGCAAACTGATGTCTTTCAGCAATGACTATGATAAACTTAACAGTTACCTTTTCAATAGTGGAAAATTGCAATGCATTTCATGTTTGAAAATTGAAACACATTTAATCCTAGAATTTTAAAAAGATTACTTTCCCTTTTTTTCATGATTAATGACAACTACCATTTTAAGTAAAGCAACTGTAACAGGGACATTTCAATAAAAAATAGGGAAGTTGCTTAAGAACTATCAAGGAACTAATGGAAATAACAAGAGAAATAGAATAAAAAAAATGATGTGTCTTAAAAGCAACAAAGAAATACACAGCAGCATACAAAACTGCCACACAGAAATTTAATAAAATACCAAAGAACAACCTTTCCTTCATTAGAAAAATCAGGACTGTAGCAAGCTACAGAAGCTTCCTACAAATGTCAATTATATTAATATGCGGGATTAATATTGTCACTGGATTCTTTGAAAAATATATTTTAAAGAATAGGACCAAACCATCTACACCATTATCTTGTGTTTGGTTTTTTTTTTTAAATCTTACAAATATTATCCTTATTAACACCTCAAGCAACAGACACCCACCAATCACAAGGATGAGCTACTTTATCACCTTTAGTGGCTCAAAGCAGAGATTTAGACTAGATATAATTTGTGTGCTTTTAATACAAAGTGGCATAAGTCAAATACCTTGTACTTGACAAACAAAGCCTTCTCTCAATCCTTTCAGTTCATAAGTAAATTCACAGAGCTACGTTAACACTTCTATGCATTCTATAAGGAATATAAAGTACTTCCAAGACCTACAATAAACTACTTCCCATGCCAAAGAAAAAGTGATTCCAGAGAAAATGAAATGTGGGGAGGAGTAAAAATAGCTACACAAAGGCATGTGCATACTGAATGATCAAATAAAACCCCAGGTACTGCAATAACCTGTCACTTGCTCCCTTGTTTTGCTTTACTATTAAGAAGAACATCCCATGTTTTATTGTCACCTGGAAAAAAATAACTGAACTTAAAATAAGACACGATATAGGTGCTGATTTTGTACCTTGGCATTTAAAAATACAGAACACACATCCATTTCAGCTATTTTAATCTTTAGTATTTTTACTCTCCAAAGATGGCTGCCTCTGAGGACATCATGTTCCTCTCCACTGACAGTACTGCTAAAAAAAAACGCCAACCAAACAAAAAAATATACCTATTTCAGGTACATACTCTATACAAATACTGGCTTTTGGCTTTAGTGCACGCGATTAACCAGAATATCTTGCTATACAAAAGATGAGCTGCAAATGAAGATTCATTAAAGGCCAATCAGGGAACTATGTGAATGGCAAGCAGTGTCATTCTACACAGAAGTTCCATGGCTCCAGCATGCAAGAATTAAAATCAGGATTTCACTATGGTTGCTATCACATACTCCAAGGTGCGTGGAGGACAGAAACAATCTCTGTAACATTAAAGTTCTATCATTTGTAAACCTTTGTCTTTTATTCTCTTGCTCCTTGTTTACAAATATCCTTTAGAATATATATTACTTTAGAAAGCAATAATGATAACTGAAAAAAAAAAATGCTTCTCTCATAGTCAATGTCTGTTTCCCAACAGCTAACTCAGTATTTTTAAAAAACAAAACCAAAACTCATCTCAAGTCCTTCCCACTTACAAATCCTCCAACGTGCCATGTCACTGGTATGACTTTGCTGTCCAGGAGCCAAAGAATTCAGGGACTTTTCCCAAGAGCAGTCTTTGCTATGCAGCCTCACTAGCTGAGGAATGTATTCTATCAGACCACAAACATTGCACCACTGTCTGTTAATATCAACCACTGTTTCAGAACATACAATCTTTTTTGCATATTTCATTGCAGTTTTTCATAGAAGAGTTGGTTTGTTGACCATGTGCTACAACACACTTTTGCTATGTGTCATGTCAACTTCATTTATTTTTCAGATTATGCAGTTAACGTTAAAAAGACCAGTTCATCACATGAACTATCAACAGTTAATCATGATGTGGAAAAGCTCTTTTTCCCCAGTAATAGTAGCCTCTAAAGTAAGTTACATTCATCTTTAATACTAGAATTATTCATATCTTACACAAATCCTGGATGCCGCTAAATGATAAAAACAAGAAGCTTCAACCTGGGTAAAAATACCTCCGTGTTCTTAGACATTGAGAATTTCACACACCATAACAGACACACTACTAAAGGCACCTCCTTTACTATTACCAAAAAAAGCAAATTGGAAGGGTAATATTTACTATTTGTTGCTGAACTAGAACCCCAGATTATTTAAACAATTGTTCAAAATAGCACACATTTAAACAAGGGCTACAATTTATTTTTTAAAGGAGTTGAAGAAATAAAAATTCAATGCATCTCTGCTGTTCCAATTTTGAAAAAACATGCATGCAATTTTTGATCTAGACCATAACAGGACTAAGCGAACACAACTATTACACCAAGATGAAACATAGAAAGATACGGTCAGGAACTGTAAGGCCACACTGAATCAGCAAACTGCCCTGTAGCACTCTTTCAATTCTTTTTTAAGAACTCAGCAGGTGTGGAAGTCATTCTGACCTCAGGTTTTCACAAGCTAGTTCTGCCACCTCTTATGCAGCTACAATGTATATGTAAATCCAGTTTAGGTTCCACAAAAAATACATACATGCTTATCAGATCATGCAAACATCCTTGATGCTCATTTCATCACAGCACTGTCTGCAAGCTGTGAAGCCTATTTGCTCTTCTGATCGCAGAGGAAAAAGGAATGTGCTCGTAGCAAGTCTCGCTAAGCACACACACTGACTATTTGCTAAGTCATGAGAAAGTGGCAAGTCTGCTAGCATTTTAACTTGTACTGGTTAATGTGCATGAAGAACGTAACTTCTTCCAAGGGGAGACAAAGCTCCTTTGGTTCCTTACTGCCTTCAAGGGGGTTTCTGGTATTGGACCAGCCTTGATATATACAGTTTAAAACCATCCTTTCCCGTAGCACCTCTCATCTAGCACACACCAATACATAGACAGAAGATAAGGGAGGTGAAAATAATCAAACAGTTTCGGCAAAATGTCATACTAACAACTTTAAAAGAGAGCTCATGATCTGATAATCACAGCCAGGAAACTCATGCTCTGTTCTTGCTTTTCGTCACACTACAATATATAGCCCTATGTGTTACACACAAAGATCATGTTAGAAAATGTTTTTTTAAAAGACCCTAAAGATTGGAGTAACACTATAAATGCTGACCCCAAAGAATCCAAAACACAGCACTTCAGCATTTGGAAATTCCTGTGTGAAAGGCACCATGTAATAAACTAAGCAGCTTGCTTCTTTCCCTTTCACAACCTTTCACTCCAAAGCTCCCAGTAGTTACAGTCCAATTATTTAATTTAATCATTCCATCGTTACGACATTTGTAACTATTAAGCAGGCAAATTAAAAACACTACACTAGGCCCTACTTTATTCTGTTAAACCGATGGTGTGCTACAGCAACTAGTCAACAAGCTAAAGCTTTTTTCTTCCCATCACTTACATTAGAACATGAAACAGCTTAAACATAACTTCTGAAAGACACTTTTTCAGTAGAACAGTATAACATTTTCCTAAACAAACTCCGTTAAGCTTTGACTTCAAAAAATGCTGAGTTATTGGAGATTGCTCTCCTTTTTAAAAAAAAAACAAAACAACAAACACCAACACACCATTCTCAGACACAAAAGTTGGGTTGTTAGTCTAAAAAGATGTCTTAAGAGTTCACATACGCTGGGATTAATCTCAGACATTTAAAAGACATACATAACAGGTAAGTTATAAATTCTGCAGAATTACAAAGAAGTCTGAAAGGAAATTATTATCTAGCAACTTTGTCTTTATGAATATGTTGATATTAAAAGATTAAACCCTGTGTATTATTTTCAGAGTGTCATTCCATAGCTGCATAGTTAAAAATATCTGTTTTCATCACCATTTCTGGGAAACACTTTATACACACAGTACAAAGACTGTTTCAAAAGGCAACAACATCATCTTGCTGCTTTCCAGTAGCTTACTTGAAGAGTCTGGTTCTAAGACATTGTAAAACACAGCTTTACCCTGTAAGACAGGGACAGAGATAGGCAAACACTTCAGGGTTACACTATCAGCTGGAAATTATGTGAGAAGCTGTAAGACACAAAAGTGGAATCATTCCCTCTAACTTATTTTCACAATGAGGAAAGTAAACTCAAAGACATTGAGATGCTCTAAAAAGTTAAAAAAAGTAAGTATCTCAAGTGTAAAAATTCTCATAGCATTTTAATGCAGGCAATATAACCTGATAAGACTTAGTGAAAGCAGAAATAAAGCACAGAACAATTCATGACTTAGCCAAGGTCAAAGGAAAAATAACAAAGCCTGAACAAACCAAGAATCACGCATCCATCCCAGTTCCCTTCTCCAGTCAGTGGAAACTTTGTTGATTATGATGAAGAGAGATCTAGATACTTAAGTTTTCCATTAATTAGGAATATCAATTACTATCTGAGGCATGTTCTTTTCTGATAAGGTAAAAAAGGCCATTCTACTGAAAACCACTCTCATCAGCTCAACAGAGGCATTTCAGACAAATTAAAGGTAAACTAAAAGGTCAATCAAGGACAACTACTAAACTTAAATTGTAAAAACACTTGTGTGGCCCTGGCCACATGCAAGAATAGCTTTGCTGCTGTATGATCACATCTTTACAGAGAAAGAGACTAAAACATCAAACGTTAACATAATTGCCCTAACAGTTCATAAATTTAGACCAGTATCCTACAAACAAATGCATAACTGACATCAATAAACCTATGCAACACCAAGACCATGCATATGACTAAAACTACATAAATGTATGAGTCCCTGCAGATCTAGGGTTTAACAAATATTTTTATCACAGAAGTTCTGTGAAAGATCAGTGAGGCTACCTTTCCAATAATAGAGAATCCTTATGCACTGGTTCAATAATGTCTGGTGTTTTTAAAGGGGAACAGATATTTCAATTTTGTATCAATTTATTACGTGTATAGTACATGATAGACCATCATGTTTTGATTCAAAAGTGTGAATAAAAGGTAGTTGCCAATGAGTAGGATCCTTTACACAAGATTTAGCCATTTGCTGAAGACCCCGACTGTCAGAGAATGTAATTTCCTGCATGTTCAGCAGCTCAACACCTGCAGAAAAAAGCTAAAATAGATTTCAAGCAAGTTATTATACATATTGACATGCATAGAACACAAAAAAAGAGAGTTGCATTTTGGAGCCAGCTTAAGATTTCATATATATTGCTGTCTTTATAGGTAATTACATTATTTTTCACTTTTGGTTTAAATAAGAAAGTCTAAAACACCTTTTACTTAAGTATATAGAAAAGATAGCCAATTACTTTACATAAACCTCAATTAAACATTGAGTAGTTTTACAGCTATCTATTTCAATTGTACCTAATATTTATTTGCCATTCACTTATTAAAAGACATGCAGTAATTCAGCCTAATTACACCTTTCTATAATATGAGTAGCTGTACCTTTAGTTTTTGAAAGTTTCTCTCCGCCAGCAGAGCATTTGGCCCACCTTTATCTAAGCTCTGCTGAACATCTGTTGCATTAAATGTATTCTCTCAGGCCTAGAGTCTGCTTAAGAGCAACAAAGAAAGATGTCTGTGTAAAAGGCCAACTAAAGACACCACGAGAACTTCCATGCAGCTCCTCCATCAAGCTCTCATCCTTTCTCTGAGTCAAGCACTAGAATGCCTCTTTTTTTCCCAAATATCTAGAAGTCCTGTGGCTGTGTCTCATCAATAAAGAAAAGTTTTCACCTGCTGGGTGAAGTAGAACTAAAATATAACCTTCTTTCAAAATTGAAACTTCTGGAACTAGGACCTCCTGGTTTTGTCATATCCCAATATGACATACGAATGCAGTCTAAGCAGATGACATATCTGGGTTGAGAACCCTGTCTCCCCCATTTCTTGGACACGTGTCGATACTACACCCAGGAAGCACACCTACCTCGACAGCGCTGCCGAACCCAGAGTCCAAAGGATTTGTACAAACACCAGGCTATTAGGTATATTCCTGATCTCAGCCCAGGCCACTCTTACACTAACGGGCTGCACTACTTACTAAAGTGATGGGGGTCTTGCTACCCCTTTTCCCTTTGACAAATTAGCTGCCTTCCACATCCATAGGCTACCTTTAGATAGTCCTAGGCAGGACTGGCTCCAGCCCTTGATCCACCGGGAGCCTGCACCACCGACGATTTTAAACACCCCTCTTATAGACGATCCTTCCCCCGGGTTGGGCAGGAAGACAATGGAGGTAATTTGCTACTGACAGGAAAGCCAACGGGGGCCTCCTCCCCCAACGCCGAACGCTTTTTGCCTCTAAACCTCCCTCCTTGAGAAGCCCCGCCCGGTACGGCATGGCCTGGCCTGGCCCCGGCCGGAGGCCCCGCTGCCATGTGCCGGGGACAATGCGAGTCGGGCGGTCGGGCCCAGCCCGCAGCCGCCGTGACACCAGGCGGGGCAAGGGCGGCGGGAAGGGGCCGAGGGCGCGGGGAGACGGGGCTGAGGGAGCGGCGGGGGGGGGGGGGGTTCTACCACCACCCCCTCCCCGCTCCAACCTCCCGCCGCTCCCTCAGCCCCGTCTCCCCGCGCTCTCGGCTCCTTCCCGCCGCCCGTGCCCCGTTTCCCACTCACACAGGCCTACCCCGACCCCGCCGCCCGCCCCGGCCTCTCGTGCGTGTGTCCCCCCCTCCGCTTTCCAGTACCGCGGCTGTCGCGGCCCCGGCCCAGGCCCCGGCGTCTCCCTCACCTCGTTAAGCTGCCTCTCGGCGGCTTCCCGCAACGCCGGATCCATGGTACCCCGCAGGGCCTCGATGATGGTGTTGGGGTCCATGGCGGCGGCGGTGGGGGGAAAAGGAGGAGGCGGAGGGCAGGGGCCGGGGCCGCGCCGCGCCGTACGCACATGGACCCGCCGCCTCGCAGCGGCCGCCGGCGCGAAAGGAAGGGAGAGCGCCAAAGGCCCGGATAGAGCTGCCCCCCGCCGCCGCCAGGGAGCGGCGCCCCTTCCGCCGCCCGCGTCCCGCCTCCACGCCGCGGGGCGCCACGGGACCTGTAGTCTAACGGCCGGCCCCAACCGCCGCCGTCACCGCGCGCCCGACCGCCGCCCGCCCGCCAAACCCGAGCGGCGGGCGGCGGGCGCTCTTGTAGGGAGGCCGCGCCGCCGCCCCCGCCGCCCGGCGCCCCCGTACGCTGAGGGGAGGGACGGAGAAGGGCCCGCCGCCCGGTTCTCCCTCCGCTCTGTGAGGGCTCGGGGGCGTTTGGGGCAGGCGGGGGCCGGCGGAGAGGGCCTGAAGGCGACCTGGGCCTTGCGGTAGGAGCGGCGGGGGGGCTGTGCGTGTGCGTGTGCGTGTGTGTGTGAGTGTGAGTGACTGTGGTGGGTTTGTCCCCTTCTGCGGGCGGGGAAGGCCGGCACACACGCTGCCCCGAACTCATGGGCGGCGTGAAGATTTAAGTGGAACCCGTTGTTTTATCGAAAGTCCCTCCTTTTATCACGTAGGCTTCCCGATTTTGGAGCGGCGTGGACGGCTAGTGAGGAAGGAGGGATGCGTGGAGGCATGGGATCCCTTTAAAGGCGCTTGCTTTATGGCGGGCCCAGGCTGCAAACAGTTGTTAAGCATTTGGGAAAATCCAGTGGTTTGTTCTGCTAGTTTCCCCCCCCCCCCAAAAAAAAAGAAGTCCCGGAGATGTATTCGAAATATGTCAGAAAATCAGTACAGGCAGATCTGCCTCATTTCTGGAGGGGTTGATTTGGCCACAAAATCAGGGTTGGGCTGCTTGAGTTGGTGCTCTGGGAGTCACTTCTGCAGGCCTTCTCCTGCGCATCTAGGCACTGAAGTAATTTCACTTACATGAGTAGTCGGAACAAAATAAGCAGTGCTATTTATAAGTTGGTTGCATAGTGGTTTGTGAAATTTAATTGGAAGTATACAGAGTCATTCATTGTCGTGGCTCTGTTTGCGGGATGACATGCAGTGATATACTTGGCATTTTGAGTTATTTTTGTGACAGTTTATTGAACAGTCAGATAACACAATCAAGAAAAAAAGTTTCACAAGCAGCCCTTCCTGGAACAACTCCAAAATGAAGGCATATTACCAAAAAAAATGCATATCAAATAGAAAAGCAGAAATGCAAACATGTATGGAAAATAATGTAAGTTAAAAGTGATACAATTGAGAAAATTTATAAAGGATACTATTTCTTTATTCGCGTGGTCAAGCAGTTTCAGGAAATGCCACATTAAAACTTGATTCCCTTCACTATCCTACTGTGCCAGTGGTTTTGCATTTCCCATACATGGAGTTAGTGTGGGCCACAGGCCAGTCCCGTCACGTAGCCTGGATGGAGTCAGCTTGGTTTTGAAGGCCATCCTCTCTGTTGGCCACCGTCCCAGAGAATGGCCTAAGGCTGGCTAATCAGTACCATCTCAGCTGGCAAATTCTGCACTAGTCAGGTTTATCTAGAATGTCCTTTCATATATGAAACAGCTTAACAGACTTGCTTTTGCATATGAATTTTCCAAATGAGTAACTTTTCCATGACTGTTGCTGGACTAAAAACCAGATTTCTCAGTTCCTCTTGCTACTGGTTTGTTGGTATTTTGGTTTGGTTTACGCTACATAGGTGTCGGGTTTTTTGTTTTATTGCAAGTATGAAAATGAATGCCTCATAAAACTAAATGGCAAAGCAGCAGTGGATGGTTGGCTTTCTAAATAAGCCCAGGAGACATGTGGACCCAGAAGACCCAAGACAACGCAGCATAATTTAAGGACACAATGTCATAGGGCAGTCACACTCCAATTCTAGACATTGCCCAAAATATAAAGAAAGATGAAATACTGTAGATTCAATACCATTAAAAAACGCAACAACAAAGTCTTTTCTGTGCTTTTGTGTCATAGCACAGATAAGAAGATCAAATCTCCGTGCTCTTTGTATGTAAGGACCAAAGCAATAATGCTTCTAACCAGAGTGAATGTAGATGCTAAGCTGATCAACAACATATGAAACAGAATATATCTTCCCTAAAAAGAAAAATAAGTATTTCTAAGGACAAAGGGCTCGTGATGTGCTGGTTATACCTAATACTCTTTGTTGGATACGCAGAGGCAAAATGCTGCAAAGAAAAGCACAACGGGGTGTGAACCGTTGCTACCAGAGGTGCTGTCGCTGGAGCAGCTTATCGCCAGAGCTGTTACCCTTTGTATACAAAAGTGAGAAGGACAAAATAAAATTATGCAAAAGAATGTATATGCAACTGTCCAGAGCCTGAGTACTTTGAAACAAAGCATCGCATTTCATGGAATGTTTGCATTCATAAGGATGTTTCCATTCACATCTTTGCTTGCCCAGAAATAGTAACAACAACTAACCTCACAGCAGGATTAATTGTGTAAATGATTCACAGAAATTAATAAATGCAAGATTCAGTCAAGATGGACATTTCACATAGACTGGACACCAGCTTTAAGAAGAAACGTCTGTAAGGGTTTGAAAAGAATTTAACACAAATCTGTACAATTTGTTGATGGATTCCATTTGCCACAGGTAGTTTGATGTTTAGGAGGGAGATGAAATAGTAAAGATCAAAGAAAACAGACACACTAGCAGTACATCACAATACAAGGGACTGGTGAGCTGTGCCATCTTGAACTGAAATTTTGCCAAGATTAAACAAACATACCTGCTTCTGTCAGATACTTTCTTTCAACAGTATTAGCAGGACAAAAGAGACTTTAAGCCTGTCCATCACAGCACAGCAATTGGCAAGGACTTGGGTAAAAACTGTTTAGCAAAGAAAGGAGGGGGGAAATATCCTACCAAAGCATAATTAAATATCTTGAAAGATGCAAGAGATGAGTCAATATAGTAATTTAATTTTTAAATCAAATTTCTAATCACGAGGCTTAATGTTGGAGAGAAATGTGTCCCTTAACCAGACAAGCCTCATCAAATCCTTGGTCTCAGAACAGAAAAAAGTGCATCCATGCTGCAGAGATTAGCTGCCCAATAATGTTCTCTGTTGTGTATAAACAGTTGTAGACAACCTCAGGCTGCTGTGTGAGAACTGAGCTTCTCAAGTTATCTCATAAAAGGCAGATGTGGTATTGTGCAGGACTCAAACATTGGATACAAATCAGTCACAATTACTCCCAAAGATAAAAAACGTACTCTCATACACTGTCTTGGGTTTAGCAATTATGTGTATTATCCCTGGAAAGTTGGAACAATAACAAAGACAGCTTTAATAAAGTAGTATACTCCCTTGGAGCTGACTGCAGAGCACTGCTCAGCGTGTATGCCTTTCTGGGGTACCATTCTTTTTACAGTAAATGAAAAGCTAGAAGCCAAGAATTGCATATAAAGGGAGCACAGCTATCAAAGATCTTTCTTAAGCCTTGTCAAGTTTGGGTGTTTTCATCAGATCTTTCTAAAACTTTATGCCATTTACATATTCCAAAAAAGGCAGTAACTCAGAAATGCTGCTCTCAGCTGTTCTGTGCCGGAACATACCTGACAACAGCCAAATTGACTCCAGCGATGTGAAGGCAGTGTATTCCTTCATCAACAGCATTCAAAACATCATCCCAGGATTTGGAAAAAAAATACTTGCATGTGAAAGTACCTACCAATCCTAAATCCAAAAGATTTGGGACATGGAATAAGTGGATGAATCACCAGCACCCAAAGCAATCCTGGAGCTACTTCTGATAAATCAGAGATGGCAATAGGAAGGAAAATGGATATACAGAAATGTTGTGCCAATATGCAAAGTCTGCAAATAACTATTTATATTAGTCTTAAGAGAAAAAGCTGAAATGCGATTCAGATATGAAGCTATAAAATTAAATTGATCATAGTCAACATGATTTGGCACAAAATCATGAAACAAAGGCAATTGAGGAGTTCTCTGGTTTGGCTGGGAAAGTGATGCAGTATAAATAGACGTCTTTGCTTTAAAATATCATAGTAGGTTATGAACCTGAGCACACATTGAAGGGATTAAGAACTGGCTAAATTGCAGTTATTGATAAAAAGGTGATAAGAGCGTTTATTTAAGGGACTGGTTTTTATTGGATTTCTGCTGATACCACTGGCTGACTGCTATTTGATACTGTAAACAGTCTTGAAATAACTATAAAAATTGCTGCAGATCACTGTGAGGATAACATAAGATTAGCAAAACAATCCTATACGGGTGGGACAAGCTGGTAACCTGAACAACAAACAGAAATGCACTTCAGTGCAGCCAAATGTTAAATTATATATTTAAGTACAGGAAATGCAGGCAGGTTTTTGTAGACGGCAAAGATTTCAGAGACACCATGGGCATGCAGGCTGACAAGCTCCCAGCAGGATGGTGTGGCAAAAGACTTAGTACAATCTTTGAGCTGAAAACAGAGGTGTGAAAAGGGGGCACGGGGCATTGACTTGTCTCTTCCTCTGGTGCTGGAGAGGCTACGTTGCCAGAAAATAGCTCTAGCATTTACGTTTTTTAAATATTTACGAACTAGATTGTATAAAATAGCCACAAAAATTATTTGAGATGAAGAGTTTATTCTCTTCATCTGTGTGAGACCTATTTGAAATGTCCAAGTTTGGTTTAAGACAAAAGTTGTGAGGAGTCTCAATTACTGTATGTTGATGTATTACTGTATAATGATGAGATAAAGCAAAAATATAGTGGGCAACGTAAGGAAGTTCCTTATGGAGTCCCTGCTCTGAGGCTGGCTCTAGCTGGGACAGCAGGATGCCACAGCCTGCCCATCCCATGGTTGCACAGCTCCCCTTGGGTACCCTTTAGCCAGCTGGGAGTTGGCTTCACCCTTCAGGTAAACTTTGCTGAAATTTTGTTCAGGATGGATTTAAAAAAGCCACGAAGCTCCTCTCTGTAGGCATGAGCTCAGTAGTCACTCCACCCCACCAAAAAAGAGCACAAGTCACCCCCACCCCCGCTAGCCAGATGGCAAGGCTTGAGCAGATGCTAAACCCCATATTCAACTGGGTTTCCCAAGGGGACAGAGGCGGAAAACAAGATGCGGTCATTAGCTGGTGCAGGTGGAACAGCAGTAGAAGAAATGCTGAGATGAAGCACCAAAGAAACAATCACTGTAATACACCCAGAGATATTAAGGTCCTGAGTAAATGCCAAGGAGATAGAGCTTTTAGACCAGTGGCTTATTTAAAAACCAAAAACTCTACCCCCTGCCAAACTGTGCAAAAAATGTACTTCACTTCCCCCAGGGAAAATGATACAGAAAGAGGCGTTTTCAAGTAAGTCTCAGTGGCACACAGACACTAGAAAATGGTGAATTCTGTGTGCAAAACCTTAGGGAAGATGCCAAACTTACAAAGCTGCAGAATGGTGGATTTGTGACACCCTGGAGAGATAAGCAGGAGGTAGTAACCAGTACTTGCGGCACTTGTGGCACTAGGATGGCACTAACAGTTTATACTATTTTCATGTTCTTAATTCAGGTGCACAACCACTGAAGTTAACAAATGCATTGATGAGAATGTGTTGTGCTATTGTGAAATGAAAAGTCATGCTGAAGATCACATAATTTCTGCAAGTGCATACAGCATGTCCTCAGAGTAAAGACTGTTACCACTGTGTTCTCAAAGAGAAAGATTGTTCCTAAAACGGACACCTGTGGATCAAATGCAATTCGGACTTCAAATTTTGAGAAAGCAAATTTATAGAAGATCTAAGTGCAAGGGATGTGCATCCATGATTTATTAGTGTTCAAGTGGATGCTTATTTTTAAAACACAAGCTTTCTAATGCAGTTTTTACAGCCAAGACTTGGCAATAAACTGAAATTGTTCAGAAATAGCTGTTCAAGCTGGGGAACAGGTGAAAATTTCTGAAACTTCCTAGTAGTAAAAAAGTACATTTAAGCTGTAACTTCAGCTCTATTGTTAAATATGTATTCAAGTGAGGCTTATGCAAGCTATATGTACATTTATGGAAGAATAATATTTCTTTCTATGTAATAAGACAAAGGGTTCATTAGTCCTGTTCGAATAATTTTAGTCTTTATAATCATATCCTGATTCCATTTAAGTTGATTGAATAACAATGAGTACAGTAGAACAGGACTAGGATTTTATTATATTAAAAAATCACTCAAATTTTCAGCATTTAGGAAAAGCTTTTAATTTGCCAGTAACTACATACACACATTAAGAATTGTAGTAATCTAGTAACACGGCATTCAGTTAACTCATTCCAATCTGTATGACTCCGGGTAGTTCCCCCTGTAACACATCTGTGTTTTGCAGGTGTGCCAGGAAGGTTCCTCGGCAGCAGATGGAATTGCCTATGAAGCATTTCTAGAGTCCCAGCAGCCAAGGAGGCTGTGAGGCAGCCAGAGCTGGACAGGGCCATCATGAAGAGACTCTGGTGTGCACAGGGCTGTCCATATGCGTGGCCATCGGCTCCTAATGCTACCGTGAGGTGACACCGCCAGCCAGTATGTTGGGAAGGTTGGTTTCCTTCAAGGAAAGCAAAGGCAATACCTTAAATTGCCAGAAGGTATTTAGACTATGCAGGTGGTAAGCAGCATGGATGTCATCAGCAGCAGTGAGGAGGTATACAAGAGAGAAGAATATTGAAGCAGCAAAAAGAGAACAGAGAGGAAAAGAATATCAGAAGTAGAAAAGAAGTGAGTGAGACAGGAAAAGAAGGTATGAGAAAAGAGGCAGAGGTAAAAGGGATTATAGAATCATAGAACCATAGAATTGTCTAGGGCTCAACCATCAACCTAACTCTGATAAAAACCATGTCACTGAGCACTATGTCCACATGTCTTTTAAATACTTCCAGGGATGGTGCCTCAACCACTTCCCTGGGCAGCCTGTTCCAATGCTTAATAACCCTTTCAGTGTAAAAATTTTGCCTAATATCCAATCTGAACCTCCCTTGAGGCTGTCCTATTGCCTGTGACTTGGGAGACCGACCCCTGCCTCTCTATCCCTCCTTTCAGGTCAAGAGCAATAGTCTCCCCTCAACCTCCTTTTCTCCAGGCTGAACAACTCCATTTGTGTGTTCATAAAGAAGTCTATTATGACTATTATACAATATGAAAGACATCAAATGAATGTGGGAACATTCACCCAAGGATAAAAAAATCAGTACATACAATTGATCTCTAGTGATGACCACAGTCTTAATTGCACATGTGGGACTTACTACATATTTATTATGAAAAAGAAAACATACTTTGGTTTTGCTGGCATGGTACAATATTCTTTTTTATTACTTTTTCAGATTTTCAGATCTACCTTTCTCTCTGAAAAACTTGAGGAGACAATTATGTATACTAAGTCAATATAATTAATAATAGTTTATCTTTAAATAAAAGACTAAATTGAATCTTTTAAAACTTTCCTGTTTCATTTTCATAAATAGCAAGTTCAAGATGAGAGTTATTGAGAGTCTTGGCTCAAGATGAGCCAAACAGATACCCTTAAAAATCCATTCTATGCCAAGATTTCAAGATTAAAATTTAGGTCAGGCAATTAGGTATATGCTCTCTACTCCCTTCCCCATTTAATACGTAAACATTTTTTCTTTTAGAAAAGTGAAGTACATGGAGAGTACAGTTACCAGATTTCTGCATAATACAGGGGAAGCAGGTAGATAGAAAAAAAGCCTTTTCTGCAGGAAAAATGTAAAACCAGTTCTGTTGCTTTACGGAATATATAGCTGAAATAATCAGAACGGTGCTGAAAGCAGAGGCCCCAGGCAGGGCAGGGGACATTCTGGAGCTACATGGCCAGGTCTGTTTCTTTGGGCCTGACTGCAGACAAAGGAGACTGAGTGTTGCTTGGTGAATTCTCCGTCTGCCTGAGAGGAAGCATAATAAAGGCATCAAAGAAATACCCAGAGGCAGGCGGGGAAGTGCTTGCAGCTGACTGGGAGAAAAACTAAGATTAGATACAGAGTTTGTGAGCAGAAAATAAGCTGGAAGTTTACTTACAAGCACTAAAAGAAATTACCCCTTTCTGTTTGATTCCTGCTATGCTAATTGAAGCACAACTTTTGATATGTATTTTCTAAATAAATAGTATTTCATAAAAGTACATTACTCCTTCACCAAATTACTTTTCTGTTAGAAGTAGCTCTATAGATCATAAGCCTTAGTTAGCTGCTTATGTTAAAAGTAAAAAAATAGCAAAATGAGGGTTGAAAAGCATGGAGATGTGTATTTGCTAGATAGAACAAGGGCAAATATCAGAATTTTAGTTGATTAAAAATAGGGTTTTTTTGTTATAAGACCAAATTCTTTTAATTTCCTTCCTTTAATTGCATTTTAGGTGTTACTTGATTTGCACTTACGTTATGTGTCTCATAGTGTTTATTCCTTGCAAGACTTTACAACTCAGTATTGCTGTCCAGATGGGGTGAATGTTTTCTATTGGGTTATATTGCTTTAAATAGCAGTATTTTCTTATTTATCAGAATAGGTTATAATTCTGAGGAAGGGTAAACATAGGAACCATTCTGACCCGTATGTAAACTGCTAAAAAAATAAAGACATTAAAACGAGTGATGGAATTGTTATTATTCAACATTATACTCAACTTGTGAGCACACGTCTGTGTTTCGTGGTGGCCGTTGGTGTATCTCTGACTGGTTATGTGTGGAGTAATAGGTGGGTGAGCTGGGGTGTGTATGTGCTACAGCTGGGTATCTGCCCGGGACATAGAAACACAGCGGACACATAGCTTTATCTTAGTGAGCTTCTGCATGAGCAGCAGCCCAGAGGCCTTAGCAGTATCTTCAGCTGAGGCTAGTTAAGTTAGTACAGAGCTGGCCCAGAAATTCATCCTCCTGTGGCTCCAGGCTCTTGGTAGCCAATGGCTAGATTAAAATGAGCTCAGTTAGCCTGGCCTGCAGGACACACACCTTGTGATTGATGAATGCTAATTCCAGTAGCTGGAACAGCAAGGCAGGGAATGGGTGTGGAAACACAAGAACCATATTGCTAATGCCCATGTCTTTGGCTGAACGGGACTCCACGACTTTTCCATGTGTTTTGTGAAGTAACAAAGTGGAAAACATTTGCCCCTCATTTCACTTTTTGAAGGCATGTGAATGGTGCATCCAGGGCAACATCTTGTTCTCAGGGTAACAAAGAGCTGTGTCAGCTTCCTCCCTCGCTGTGCGCTCCTCAAACATCTTGGTTCCTGCTTGACAGCGTTCTGCTTTACTCCTGGCCTTTCCCGAGCAGCTTTCCTCACCTCAGAACGTGAAATGAATTTTCATCCGTGTTTCTGCTGGGTTGACAAGATAAAAAACTGAATTGCTACAGCTAAATCAAGCTGAAAGTTTATTAAAGTACTGGCATGAAATCATACCAGCCATACAGCAAGTAGTTCCACGTAAGAATGCAAACATGCTGGTTCAGCTACAATAAAGATTTCTACAGAATAATGGCATACCAACTTTTTTTAGTTCCTACAAAATTATTTATCAGTCTTTCTGTGGATTCATTTTCTCTGTACTACCCTTGCTTATCCAGAAATTACTACATCATATTAACTAATAACATTTTATACAAACATCTGACATTTCTCTTCTGCAGTCCCTGGCTTTAGCCTATTTTGTTGCAGGAAGTGGGCCAAAAAGCTGGTCCTGTAGTCGGTCCACAGGCTAAAAGGAACTAGTAGCATGTGCAGTGGAAAACACGTGTGAATTTGCTTATCACAGATATTTGTAGATCTGGATGTCTGCATTCAGCCACGCTACTGCACAGGAGACTTGTCTAGGACTTGGTGCATAAGTGCCAAGGTTGAAATGAAGAGTTTTCCTTCACAAAACTGCCTTAGGTGAAAGCTGTCTATACTTATCAGACCATCCCCATTCAATCTCTAATCCTGATTAACAACTGATTCTGTGATGCTCATTTATTATGATACTAAGTGCTATCAGTCATATTATAGCTTTTTCAATTAATTCAATAATTTCCCATAGGAATACACGTACAGCAATTCATTCCTCAGAATGCTGGCAGCTTTTCTAAAATGTTTCAATTAAACACATTCTGACCTCTTTGATTTGCTCTGAATTGTAATTATTTTCCATTCCAGAATACTGTTTTACTGATGACCTGAATATATTTCTTCAAAACTAACTATTGGTGGCATATAGCAAGGGTGAAAGGTTTGTTCCTTGGTTATTAGTGCACTCATTACGAATGGTTAGTTTCTGGAAGAACTTAGACCTTAGAGGACAGGTCAGGAGAAACACTGGTCACTCTCACTGCAGACATTTTTTGTTTCACAGAAAAAGCAAAACACAAGAAAATTAGATATGACATTTGCACATATTCTGATTAGACCTTGCATTCTTAAATTGTGAATTGTGAAACACGACGTAACAGGAAAAAAAGCCCCATCCTATTAACTTTTCCCCTCCTAATCACAAATGGAATTTATCTGAAGGTTGCAGGGACTCCTTACAACATAAAATGGAAAATATTTAGAAGTTCTAAACTTTTTCACAGTAAGTTTTTCTTCTTTTTTTTTTTTTTTAAGTAATACCAGGTTTTCCTACTTTTCCTGTTTTTCTTATCCTTGCTTCTACAATCTGTTTAATACTCCCATATTATCTGAACACACTTTCCCCATAATTTTCTTCCTGAATTGTGTGTCTAACCACTACGCTGTTCTTTTTCCAAATCTCTGACGAAGTTCCCCAATTTTTCCTCTCTTCTTCCTCTAAAAGGAAGAAGAAATTTTCAAAGTAGAAACTCTGATCTCTCTCTTAAGATCTTCAGAGATCCTTCAGCAACACCTGGAAATAAAGCAAAGGATCAACCAACCTGCAGTTTTCTGCCTGCTGACCACCAGCCAACAGTTCATTGATGAGTGTAAATAACTTTTTAAATTGAAAATTACTAATTCTGAAAATTAAGGTGCATTTAATTTTTAAAATCTTCATTCAGGTTTCCAGTGCAAATTGGGAAAAACTGGAGAAATGAACCTTCAGCTACTTGACCACAGCATTCTCCTGCAGTATTTCCATCCAGCAGGTGCTTTCTGACAGACTCTGGGGTCACCTCTAGTTTCAGCCATTTGTGATCACTGTAGGTTGTGCACCAGCGCCGTGAGAAATGGCCCATTCTGGGCACAAGAAAAAGTCTCTGCCTTTGTGTGAGTGTGTGATGAACTATATATTCTTCCCTTCTTATCCCACTCATGCACACCCTTCCTTTCCAGGTTAATTGTCTCTGCAATGATCCTCCTCAGCAGTGAAAACAACCACTTCTCAGAGCATGAGCAGCAAATGGCTTTGATTCGCTATGATTTGTGGGTACAGCAGTGGTGAGTATAGATTCAGAAGAGACACCAAAAGCAGCAGAACTTCAAGCTGATGATTTAATGAGGGTTGCAAGAAGGATGAGTAAACTAGTGCCCCTGTCACTCATAGCACCACCCGGTATGGTGTGTAAGGCCTTGTGTCACACAGAACAGGCTGCTTCTGCCACCAGACCAGACTTGTGTTTCCCCTGTGTGACAAACATAACATTGTTTACCAAGTTATGTAGGTAAGAGAGAAATGTGTTCCCAGAATGAAAAACCCTGGGAACACAATGTCATATGACACAGTGCTACATTGAGACATTCTGAGCCTGAATTTCAGAGAAGCTGAGGTCAGAAGTCAGACCCACAGCCTTTCCCAAAAGCTCCATCTTTATAATTTCTCTTTGCCAGGCTTGCTTACCATAATCTGGGTCACACTGCTTAAGGCCATTCTGTTATTTAGGTAATTAATGAGGAGACATGCAAATCCTTCCCAACACTGAAACAAGCGTTAATTTTATGCTTTATTGGTTTATTTTTCAAAACTATGTGCCTGTACTGCTGATTTGCTCCTTCTTTTCCAAGGCAAATGCATTTACTGCTTAACACCAAAGGATGATTAAAACTGCACTCAGAGTGTGACATGGAAGATGATTACTGATAATTTAACCACTTGACTCTGCAATGCCATGAGGCAACTGGCTGTTGACATACCCTTTCTGCTGGTAACCCAGTTCAGGTAACCAAATGGCATGTTGTGTAAAGACCACATTCCAAGAGAGCTGTACAATAAATGAAGAAGCTGAACTGGTTTCTCTTGAGATCTCAACAAGTTCTCATTTTTCATCTTTCACAGTGTTTACTCTCTGTTTTGTATCTTATTATTTTCATATTATTTTTTTTATAATCATGTTTTCTCCTCTAGCCTCTTTCTTAGCATTAGGGTGCAGAGTTTGGAGCTCAGTTCAGGGGAAACTAGAATAAAAGGAAATGTCATAGACAGTTACAATGATCTTACCTTTGCCTATCTGTATTTGAGTCAATCAAGGACTCTCCCTGTAGCTCCTCATACTCACTCTCCTCTTGCGCTGCCTCCCTTTTATCTGTCTGCAATTTGGACATGGCTCATGTTGGCCTCTCCCCACAGCGCTGTGCTCCATTATGTGTGGGTTGTGTCCTGCTGCACCGGTGCCTGCAAAGAGCTTTGAAGGGGACAGTGAGCAGGTGTAAGATGCCAGGAAGATTTTCTTGCTTTGGAAATACCTGTATTTCCCTTGCTATCTGTCCGAAAGAGCTGACATTGGCTGAACTCTTTTAACATATTTTCTGTCTGAGCCCATTCCCAGAACTCAGACACTGTAGGCTAGACTAAGAGTTGGGAGGAGGTAATGACAGAGTGAGGTGGAGTTGTTCAGCCCTCTTCCTGTTACAAAAAGTAAGTTAGTTATTTCTGTCAGGAGAACAGTTCAGATTCCCTGCACTCCCTTTTTTCCTGGTATTTTTAATAAGAGCTTTGACTTTCTAGAGGAGGTTCTTTCTGAGTCGGAGAAAAAGAAAAAAAAATAAAATTGGGAAGTAAGGTCTCTGAAAGTTGGTACTAGATTTAAGGAACCTGACAGCGCTTTTGTGACCCTTAGTTGGGATGGCATAAGCTTATTACAGGGTATGTTTCACTCTTAATTTGCAGCAAGACAAAATAACCTTTAATTCTTGCCTTCTTGCTTTCAAATATAGGATATGAGCAGACTAACCAGAAAAGCTTCTTTCCCCATTTCATATATACCACTGGTACATTCAATAGGGAAAAAAAAAATGTAGCTGGCTATTTAAGGTGATCTATGAACTATTAATTAGGAACAAGAGCTGCATGAGAACTGATAATCTGACTTTATTTTTACCTTTTGGGATAGAAACATCATAGCTATTTATTTTACTGTGTTTCTAATTAATTAAGCAGTAATGAAAACAGGTACATACTATTAAAAATTTGCATTTTGTACATTTGTACATAAATCTGTGTAAGGAATTAAAAACCATACCTTCTATAAAAAAATACCAGGAGAGAAAATAATCTGAACATTTATGATTCCGTTCAGAGTCAACTCATTTTAATGCTCACAAGTTTTGCTCTCACTTGCTGTTTAATTAATTTTTCAGCTACTGTCCTTAAGCACTGGCTTTTATAAATAAAAGCTCTCATTACCTCTCCTCCTCTCCTTCTGGCTCCAAGATATTTCTAATCCTTCATTCACACAAACAGAGCTATCCAGCTACAAATATGTGCTTATTTCTATTTATCTTACTTCTTGATGATATTCCATCCCATCAGTATAAAAGCTCAGGGATCAAAGGGTCCACTCTCTCTTCCTGCAATGGCCAACGTCCTAAGAGGACTCTGTCTGTTCATCTGCCTTTGATCCCAATCCGTGTGTTCCTGACTCCAGAGCTGGAACCCAGTTCCCATCCATTGCTGACTCCAGTCTGGGACTTCCCCAGTGCCTGCTGGTGACACGACTGTCATCCTGGGAGCCTGATACGGTTTTGTATATATTGTATCCATTTCATTATTTTCTTCTTTTT
>BJBW01006099.1:0-65602 GCA_004320125.1 Scolopax mira | reverse complement strand
CAAGGAATTGGATTAAACACTGCAGGTGTGAATCAGACAAATTGCCTGTCTCCACCCTTGAATTTGTAACCTAATTCCATGACACCTGGAGATCTGGGAAGACTTTTTTTATGTCAAATAGTGAATTCATCAAGACATGTGAATTCTTTTTTCAGATGGAAATTGGCCTAATCAGACTAAAGCCTAAAAAAAAATTACAGTTTTGTTTCTTTTCAATTTTTGTTTTCCAGCATATTCTGAATTTCATTACAGAATGACATTTCCATTCCAAAGGTGACCTAAGGTTTCAAAAATCCCCAAAAGGATTCAGTTCTCCAAACCAAAACATTTGGTTTCCCATCAGATTACTTACTATTTACACAATTCTGTACCCAAGTTTTGCTGATGCCTCTTGAACACAGACTGTACTGGCTATCAACTGCCAGAGAAAAGCTTTCCATAACGATCTGATTCTCTCACACCAACAATTTTACGCTTGAAATTCTGGCATTGAGGATGATTTTAATTAGCTTACGTTTCCTCCCATCTATTGCGTTAAACCAGAACTGCCCTTGCCTGATAGTGAACTTCTGAAATATTCGTTCTCTGAAATCTTTTTATGCAAATGTCTCTCCATTTTAAATTAAAATTTGTTTCAAGTGGAGATTAGGACACTCTTTTAGAAATGCGTTGGTTTGTTTTAACAAACCGTGCCATCTGGCGAGGTAATATGTCCCTGTCGTTGTGCTTTAAGCTTTATTGCATTAGAAACTTGCCCAGTATCTAAGACCAAGTCTGGGTTGTATATTAATCTGTGTGTATCAATTTATTGCAAAGCTTTAAACGTGTATCTTAGTATCATGGTAATAATTTTTGAAGATCCTAAATATGCGTCTGAGTGAATGGATTGATAATGAGTTATTTTTTGCTGACATCAAGTGGTGTCTCTTCGATCAAAACACACGAGCAGAGCTGCCGTATGCTGTAGCCCATTTGGCGCTGGCACAAGGGCAAAATATTTGTGTTCCCACCCCAACTGGGAGCGCTGAAAACTCAATGCACACAGAATGGCCATCACTCCTCTGCTTGGCGAAACTGGGACTCCAGAGCTGATGCAGGGCATTTTCCCCTTCCCTTTCCTGCACCGGACTGGTGTTTCATGCCCTCTCCCAGTGTAAGCGGATTCAGTGGCTGGCTGTGATGGTCTGAGCAGGATGTCCCCCGTGTTAGTAGGGTGCTGCCTTGCACAGCCCTCAGGGAGAGACGTTACCATGCCCTGAGCAATGCTGATGCCAGTTTGCATCCCTCGGTTCATACCTCTGCTGCTAAAACCATACTCCACCTGGCGAAGGGGATGAGAGGAAAGGGAAGGATGGGGTTGTGCTCCTTCTGGGCTCATGCTGCCCTGTAGCTGGGTGGTGCAGGTGGCCCTGGGGCTTGGGTTTGGGGCACGGGTTCATGTTGAGGTCCAGCCACTCACTTCCTATCACGATGAAGTCGGCATTGTTCATTAGATGGAGAAATATGACATGCTTGAATTTTCTGTGTAGGCTTTATTTGATCTGAAGAAATTGGGTCCACTTTGCCATCTTCTAAATGGCTCATTACCCAACACCACTCAGTCCCTCTTACAATTCAAAAAGACAATTTTTCAGACCAGGCTGGAGAAGCAGCTCTTTTACAGCACGGTGATGACAGCGTAGGAGTAGTGTGGGGCAACAGCATCAGCCGTGCTGTCCCTGCACCTCCAGCTCTCCCTGCAAACCCCCACCACCACCTTTCCCACCGTGGCTGAGGTGCTCCAGTGGCTGTGAGGACAACCTGGTAACAGAAAAGGGACAAGCGGTGCCTCACAGGAACACACTTCCTCCCTCTTTTTTTCCCCCCCTCAATGTGATTTGTCTGTGTCCGGAGAGATTGGGCCAGGGGTGGGTGGTTAATGAGGGTTTAACCAAAGGCTGTGTCTCTGGTTGTGAATCCTCCCATAATGGGCAGGTTTCCTCATGTTCAGTTTCAGCTGCTGAGTGGGCATGAGGGCTCAGAGCCCCAATAAGGGTGACATGACGTGCTCATCTGGAGGGAAGCAGCTCTCCAAAAACCGTGACTCAGGCGGCCCTCGGCACCCACAGACTCGCTGAGCCACCCGCATTCATCCAGCCTCGTTAAAACACAACTTAAAAATAAAATCATTCATCATCCGTGATTAAATTAGGGCCCCTATAAAACTTTAATATGCCTTCTGAAAATTAGCCACAATCAGTAAGCACTCCCTTAAATATTTCATCAAAAGCTTCCCGTGGCAGTGGCCACACAGCAACTCTTTTCTTATTTACGAGGACAATGTTTGAGTTTAATTGCGGTGTTTGAAGACAATGCGAGCTCTCTGCTGAATCGCCTCTCACGCGGGGGCTCGCGCCCACGTCCCACCCCTGCTTCCCCACCAGCAGAGTGTGCCTCGTTGTGCTTTGGAACGCACATCATTCCGTAGGCAAAGATTCATAATCTGGGGAAGTTATTTTAAGTAGCCTGCACCAGGCGCCGCGGGAGCCGCGCAGGGATGATGAAAGGCGTTTGTGCGTTGCACAAAGCCGCCTCCGAGGCACCTTGGGCAGCCACTCCGCCTGCAGCTGAGACTCTGTAGGAGGATATAATTCCTCTCTGTGTGTCCTAATGACCGGGATTCGTGGTTTCAAACCGGGGCAAGGTCTATGGCGCGACCCAATGGAAAGAGAAGCCGAAAGTGCAGGAGTACAATTGTTATCATTAGCGCTATTTGTTAAGTGTTAATTATATTCTAGGCTTAACGCAAGTCATGAAACAACAGCTCCTGCTCTGAACTGTTTGCAGATTTGGCTAATACGTGGTCCCCACTGGGTTCTCCTTCACCTTCTTCCTGTGGGTTTTGTCCTGCCTGGTGCTAGTGGCCAAACAGCGTCCGAGCCACACGTGGGCTCTGGCCCTTGCCAGGGAGAAGTCACTTTTTCAGCAAGTATCTGGTAAGAGAGAGCAGGGACCGGAGCTGGGTCTTTCACCTACTGGGTGAATACCATCAGAAGCAAATTACAAGGCAATTTTAAAACTATTTTCTTAATAAATTTTAAAGAGTCTTAAACTGATCCCCATGTGGAAAGGAAATTGCGGTATTATTAATTTGTAATGATTAGCAAGGACTCTGAATTGGAGAGGAAAACTTGATGTACCTCTACATAGGGCACAGGAACAACACTTTAGGGCTCTTTGTTATGCTTGTAACAGCAACCAGCACCATTTTTCTCTGAAACTAGGATATTCCCTGGGGTGCTTCCTTGCATTCCAGCCCTCTGAGGAGCTATTCCTCCAGGAGTGCCTTTGAAATCTCAGACACTTTCATGCTTTTTCTTGCCTAAAAATAGTAAAAGTATGTCTCCTTCACTGAAAAAAAACCTTCTCCTGAAAGCTTCATTATTTGTGCTTTCGTTACAGGTGCTTTCTGATTCATTTTTACTCTGGGGAAACTCAATTACAGAGCTCAAATAATGAGAGGAACTTTTCAATCTTTTAATATAAATAGATGGGTTTCTTAGGCTCAAGACACCAGCCAATCCTTCAACAAACATCCCAACTGCCAGCTTTACAGGGAAGAAGGGCTCTCAGTCAAAAAGCAAAACCATATTAGCATACACAACACATGCAGCACTTGCATTTTTAAATGAGGTTAATGTGCACTCAGCAGCAGGATGAAAAAGCCATTTTGCAACCTCTCATTTTCTAATTCTTCTGAAAATGTTCTCAGGTCACCACATTTGCTCCTCACCTTCAGAAGGGGCTTCAGGCAAGACGTGCCATAGGTAAGGAGAGACAAAGCAAATTCTGCTTTACTGATGACAAGTCTCGGCTGCCCCATTAGATGTGGGTTTACCTGGGGACTTGGGTTTGCCCAGAGATGTCCCCCATCCACCAGTCATGGCAATCAGCCACAGGAATGAGCAACAAGCCTGATGCCCCATCTCATTTGTGCAGTTCCCACAGCTGCTGCCAGACCAGCTAACATAGAGCTTTCCAAAAACGAGGTCACACTGATAGATGTTGTTGAAACCATGGAAGAGAGTGATGGACCACAAGTTCAGAGGAACTAGAAACACCACTATGTGCTCATGCAGAAAAAAATCGCTTTTGGGTGGTGTTATGTAAAAAAGATATGGCAACAATAACTCCGAGAAGGGAGAAAGCTTTAGGGAGCTACTGAGACAGGCTCTGTGGGGACTCATAACCCAGGAAACAGAACAGACCTTTCATCAGAAGGAAAAACAAAGTGTGAAGGCTTTGTGAAGTGCTTATAGCACTGCTTAGAGACAGTGTGCTGTGGAGAGGATGTGGCCCCAGAATCCCTCTCATCACTCAAGCCGTTACCATTAGTGCACCAGAAATGAAGAGGACAAATTAACAGTGTCAAATACTGCAAAACAGGTCATTCAATTTCTGAATATGTTGAAAGAGAAAATGCCAAATGAGGAGTGGTTCTAAGTCATCAGCAAGCTCACTAACCTAGAGGTAGAAGGAAAGATTGATCTCATAACAAGAATAGTTGCATCTTTGAAGTTACATGAACACAGAGGGATTCAGGCATGAAGAATAAGATTCTATGATATCTGTTATAAGACAGATGTTCAATTTGGAAGTCTGCTTCCCATCACGTGCAGAAGATGCAAGGAAATATGCTTCAGGTAACCCAGCCACTTACTGCTTGCCTGGCGAACTGACCAGCCTGCAGTAGACCACCAGGTGCTGAGAGCTGAAAGGAGAGAAGCAAACAGCCTGGCACCTGGGCAGACCCTGTGGTGGGTGAGGACACCTCCACGTACAAGGCGGAGTGATTTAGCTCCTCAGAGCTGAGAGCTGAAGCAAGATTTGATCAATATGTCTCCGTCAGGCAGAGGCTGCTTCTGTATAATTTCAGCAGTACAGGAAGAAGACTAAGCTCATTAGCTAGGCTAGGCACTGATAAACTCCTCTGCAAGGGTGTAGTATTTTCTGTTACACACAGAAAATCTTTCAAAGTCAGCTCAGGTGCCGTGTGCTTTGAAGTCATCAGGAGTTAGTGTGGATCTTATTTAAATCCTAGAGAAACTGGGAAATTCCATACTTTGCCGAAGAAACTGATAAAGCCTTTTCCTCCAGAAGTTAAAATGAGCCTCAAACCAAATTGCTTTACTGCCAGAAGATTAACTCCTACATTTGCTAGTCTTATTTGGGGAAACATCAACAAACAAATGAAAAAAAAGGGGATTTGTATCATGAGAGTGGAATTACCCATCAGCCTGCTTTCCCTGGATCACAAGAAGATGACTGGGCATCTACCATGTGTGACATGAAGAAGGAGAGTCTGGTGTGGACCTGACATTTAAACACCAAACCAAACTCAATTAAGATGGGGTCCAACGTCTAACTCATAACTGTGAATTGGAAACCCTGAAGACCTACCTTTGATCAAGTCCTCTTCATGAAAATGTCCGTACCCAAGGAGACGATGCAAAGCCATTGTAGACCATGCAAATGGAATACTTCCCAAAGCACTGTTGGGGCTGACCCAGGTCTTCAGCAGGAATGACACAGCTATTTCAAAGCCTTATTTTCAGAACATTGGCCAGATGAAACCAACCCAATGCTTGGCTGCTGTCCAGGATTTCCTCCTTCTCTGCCCAGGTTTATGTGGCTAAAAATTAACCCCACCAAAACCTGCTAGATCAGGGGAAGATGAGCCAGGTGAGTGGGGAGGGCAGCTCCCAGAGCCCTGGGGAAGGAGCCCAGGCTAGCCCAGGCCAGACCAGACCAGACCAGACCACCATCAGCTTCTAGCAATGCAGCCTCCCAGTGGAACCTCTGCATCCTTCTGCCTGTGACTTCCAATGTTTCCAGGGCTCAGGCGTGGGACCACTGTGGGTAGGATACCATAGCCTTGCCCAAGAGCTATCCAACAGATGATGGAGCATCATCGTAACTGTGCAGTGGAGCTCCATAAGGTTTCTTATGAAGCCATTCTTGCATTAGCATGAAAAGCATTACTTCTCTGGTATGGGATAATTATGCTGCCAAGCATCCTATCGTCGCTTGCTGGAAGAAGTGTTTAAGTATTTCAGCAATGTTTGTGACAACATCTGCCAGGCACAATTCAACTCAGTCCCTTTTAATGATTCATTTTCATGAATTGTACATCTATTTTAAGTGCACTGCAGTTACTTCAGAAGCAGTAGTAATGAAAACTTAACATTTTGGATGTCTTGCACTGGCATTGTAAGCGTGAGATGCAGACCATTGCAGATACCCAGGGTAAATGCCTTGACAGAGCTCTAATATGCTTTCTTAGGAAATGATCCAGATTATTTATGGTATAATTAAAGGTATGGTATAATTATTTTGTAATTCTTCACTTGCAGCAAGAATCTCTTTTTGATTAGTAAATTTGTAATGCTTAAGTGCTATTATGTAAAAATGTATTTATCATCAGACAGAGGGAGTGTCATCATTAAGTATATAATTACAAATCCCTAATTATAGGAAAAGCTATGTAGGCAATGTCTAGAGACACAGACGTCTTCAAAAACATCATTACAACTTGTGCTTTCAGAGGGCACAAACAGTTGAAACATGTATTTTTGAGTGCCTGGAAAACCACCACATGCCCGTCAGAAGCTGGGGATGGCCCGTGGCACACAAATGGGGCTCAGATCCCCATGGCACCCATCTTCTCCACTGGCCTGCCCCTGATTTAACTTGGAGCTGCTACCTGCTCCTGAGCTAGGAGAGCATGGAGAAGTGCCTACAAGCCATCTCCTCTTTTGCTCTTCTTAGTGGCACTGGCTGGAAATTAAACGCTGAAATGGGCTTAAAACAGAGCAGCAGAAAGAGAGGACATGTCTGCTTGGAGAGCTCACCTTGCAGGTCATGTAGTGATTTACGTTTTGCACCAGGGAAAGAAAATTGGTGAAATGTGCTTCTTCTCAAGGCAGGTCACATTTCACAGTGACTTTGTCTTCCTTTTAGAGAGACATAAATCACCTCAAGACGTACAAAACAGTAGAAAATCTCTGCTCTGGCTGTTTTGTTTAAATTCTCAGGATCACTTTTTTTTTTTTTCCTCTGAAAGGTGGGTGTTGAAGGTGAGCTGTAGAGCGTGGGACAGATTATTTGAGATAGAAACGTCAGATGCCAGACAGTCCTTCACTGTATGACACTGAAATGCTTCTCTACTCCCTTTGGCTGCACACACTTTGGTGCTTGTTTAGTGTTTGCTGTTAGTACAGCTGGATAGTGACCTACTTCGGGCATTTAGACCTGAAAAGTGGACTTCAAACTTTTTTTAAAAATAACTTTCAAATGCTCAAACATAGACATAAGGAGATTTCTGGATAAGAGGCACTGGCTGCTGTCCTAAACCTTCCGGAGATTTCTGATACTTCTTTTTAACATTTTGTTCATCCATCCTTGCTGTTTGGGAGGAAGCAGGGACAAAGGCCATAAATAAAGTCTGTGGTGTGTGATCTGCATTTTGAACTGGAAGCTATTTCTCTGGCACAAAGAATCATTCCAAATTCTCTAGATAACATTGCGGATCACCATGTGTGTGACTAATGGTAACAAATGGCTCCCTCCCTTGATTTCGTAGAGCATGGAATTTATGTGAGTATTCATGTAGAATTTGAAATGATTGATTTCTATGCAAACTTCCTAACTGGGTTTCTCCAATTAGTCCTGACGGAGGTAGGAAAATTTGTTCTTCTGTCATAAGTGTTTAGTCCAGTTATAAAATTTTCAAAGGTTTATCAAGAATAAATTCTCATTTACTGGCCCTTTTTCAGGACTAATCTAGCAGAGCTGCTCTGCAGGTTCTGAAGAATAAACCTCACTTACTTAAAATAAAGCACCACAGAAATGTCACTGTGAGGGGAACACCTGAAGTACAGCCGGAGATGTGTGTTCCCAGCAACAAACAGTCAGAGATTGCCTTTTTGTAGGTCAGTTCCTTGCACAAAAACTTGGCCTTTGCTTTTATCCCCATCATATAAAACAATTCCGAAGTAATGGGCATTAGACCAAATGTCCAATAAATATTTAAAATGAAGTCAAGCAGCTCTGCCAGAGTGAGAAGCAGCTGCCGCAGGAGCAGACGCAGCATCTCAAACCCAGTGGAGACACAAGAACAGAGGACGACCAGGGGAGTCAAGGGCTTTCTCTGCAGCAGACCTCCCCCAGTGGAGACTGCAAAGGAGCTGAAATAAATTTCCTGTTGCCTGCCTGCGTCTCTCCCCAAGGAGAAATCTGTAGCACTGCAGCTCTCCACGTGTCAGTGCCAGGAAGGCTTTCACCCGCATCACCTGGTCCTCTGCCAGCCAAAATGGGCATCATCCACCACACCCGAGCACGCAATGAAGTGTCCCCAACAGCTCCGGGGAGGGATTGCGCCGACATCTTTCCAGCCACCAATTGAGACTCCCTGGTGTCTTGCTGGAGCTAGAAAAGAGCGTTACTTCATCATCTGAAATGTTGAGCAAATATGCTTTAATTTGATTCAGTGTTGATCATAATATTGATTAAAGTTGGAAGATGGCCTGTGCTTCTCTGTGCATACAAGCAAGAGATATTTGGATGAAGAGGAGTCATTTGCAGCTACCCAGGGGAGAATAATTCTAGCTATAAGTGATGCTTGCCAAAATACATTACCTAGCATTATAGACAAAGGAGATAAATTAATATCATGATTACGTTTTTTTAAAACTAATAAGTTATCCAGGGCTTGCAGTGAGGATTCCTTTATGCACAGTCACTGTAAATGAGCTCAGAGATATACAGTCCTTGGCCAAGTCCTTATAGCTAAGGAAGGAACCTGAAGACTAGTCATAGGATATGCATTAACAGATGGGGGCTTTTTCATTATTCTTCTTTCTAGGGCTATATTTAGGAGTATGTAAGAAACAGAACTGAATTATTTTGCTCTCATTTTAAGTGAGAATAAATTTGGTGCAGTTACTACTGATATATGTTGATACAAGGCTCTGGAAGTGATGGGTGGATAAGGAGAGACAGGTTTCACCTGCATAATATTAACAAGCAAAACAAGTACATTCTCAGTACTGATCTTATGGGAATACAAATTAACCCTGACATTGCAGCTATAAATTCTGAAATGGTTTTCACCAAAAATGTTAACATTTTTTTTAAGGTAGTTTATGGAAACAGAGAGAAGTTTAAGGGCTATTATACCCTATAAGGGCTATTATAACCCTATAAGATGGTTAAAGACACAGATATTTGTCTGGGTGCAGGAATAGCACCATATTCTAGAGGTTATCCTTTTGTCCAGGGGAAAATTAAGCTGAAATGTAAAGTTATTGGTCATTGTCTACCTGTTTTACCAACTAGCAGCTGCATTTGGACCTCATCAGTACTGGGGCTGATCCTGATGAATTTAACTTGATTTTAGGTATGATGCAAGTCCTAATCAGTCTCCACATGCAGATTCTTCTGAGTGGGTTCAGCCTGGCTGGCAAATGTCTGGGGCTGAGAATTAATAACATTTGGAGACATGTGGTGGGATTCATCCCACTCCATTCAAGCTTCAGAAGCTGTGAGGGCATGTCATTGCTAAATTGTTGTGGTCTGATTTCTGGCTCCTAAACTAGGTGAAGCAGATTATCTCAATTCATTTGCTTCAGGCCAGGATCTTCTGGGGCCATATCAGCTCCATATCACTCCAAGCTCCAGGTCTCTGCTGGACCCAGTGCCATGCATCTGTGCACCTAAAACATCATTATTCTTTTACATTTATAGGTTTTTCAGTTCAAAGGGTCTGAAATAACGTGAGGGGTGTGCTGCTGCTTGGTACAATCACTTTGCTGTAACCCAGCACCATCCATACATCTTGCACGCTCTGGGGTGCCGTGAGACCCCATCTGGGGCATTTGAGGTTGCAAATTCCACACAGATAGCACTGGAGAAGAGAGGAGGGGAGTGCGAGGCAGACCTGCTGCACTCTTGTTCACTTTGCTACCAGGAAGCCGTTCCTGTGGGGAATTATGCAGTAATGATCTCCAGGTTGTCCAGGAAAGAGCTGGCAGAGTGGCCCAAAGCAGAGCCAGGGAGCAGGTTAAGGCATGTGGATGATGGAGAGTCAGATGCCAGTCAGTTGGCATCAAAGGCAGGGGATGATTCTGAGCACATTTTGGTTGCTACCACAATTCACTCCAAAGTGAATCAGTCCTTATCAAGTAAGTACCTAAGTCTTTGCTAGCCTTCAAAGGAAAACGTTCTCCATCTCAGTTCAAGCACCAGTTCAAGACCAGCATAGGCCTGGTCTTACAGTTATAAATAATATGAATGTTAAATAATTGTGCTTAAAGCCTAACATACTTAAGATAGTAAGGTTAAAATGTTAAGTTTTAAAATAGTTTTTAAGTTTGTAATCCCTTTTAAAGTTGTAAAATAATTAAAAATATATGCACACATATATGGAGAGGTACATAATTACAAATATATTCTATATATGCACACACATACACAATGTTGTTGTTATTGTGGGTAGGTAAGTATCTGAGTAAGCACGGATAAAGCATATTGTAGGATACCCAAATGGCAAGGATGCAATCTACCAAAATGTCTGAGTGTCTTCCAGGTTCTGTTGGCTCATACACAAAGAAAAAGACAAAGCAGCTCTGCAATGAAAAAAACAACACATTTTGTTACTTACTATACATGAGTATAGATAGTGTACTCATCTCTGAAAACCCCATCACCAAGCAGCTTACCAATGAAGGACTGCCATCAGAACCAAATACAGTATATGAGAAATGAGTCACCGGGCTAGGTAGTAGTAAGACACCAACCTGACCTTTTTATTTTAATGTGAGGAGTGCTAGACATTGTTATTTCTCGTTTTCTGTGTTTCTTGGTTAGTTCTGCACAGCTTGTTCCTCTGATGCAATTTTTTGAACAGTAACTTCAAAATGAGTGCATGCTTCAGAAACAAAGTAAGCAAATGGCATATTTGTACAGATTTCATTTGCCTTTAAATAGGCAGAATTGTTCAACGTGTTTTTTTTACAGGTCAGCATGTGGTACATCTCCTGTTTATTTTGGTTTATTAATTAGTCTCCTATGTTCTTCTGGAAATCGAGACACACAGTCATCTGATTTTTGATGTCAGACAAAGCCTGAAAAAATCCTCAGATATTTCCTTAGTTCAATCTCTTAATTTAGATGAAATGTAATTTAAATAGCATCTGAAATAAAGGTATGCAATTGGCTGGGTGTAGATCATGATTCATAAGCCTTTCACAAACAGCAGGGAAATAACAGCTATTCTGACTGCTATTGCATATATTTTTGGCTTTAAAAACCCATCTACCATGCCAGTTAATAGTAACTATTTGAGCCAAAAATAGCTGTCACTTTTTCATTTTTAATTACTGCATCTGTTATCCCATTTAATCTTGGCGTAATAAGACAATGGGACATTACCAAAAATAACCCCACAAATTATTTCCAGGCTCATGAAGGAACTGCCAGTGCATAGCAAGAGCACAGACCCACAGAAGGGTTTGCAGTGGTAAACAACAATTTTGAGAGCATGAATATTTCTGGTGAATGACCAGATGCTTCTCTAGCTCATTATGCCTCATTGGCATCCCTGGTCTCATGCAGTCACCAGCGCTGTTCCAACAGGGAAGGTGGGATAGGAGCTGGTGATGTGCCTGGGCAGCTCATGGTGGCAGACCCACGGTGCTGGCACCCTCTGCTAACCACCAATGTCACCAGTGGGATTTCCCAGTCCTTTCCCATCTCTCCAGCAGGTAATGGTTGGATTTTTAGAAGAGGCCATACTCTAATGTGCAAAAGCCCATGCAGGTGATGCCGTATTGCATGTAGGTGGAGATGGGCTGGGAAGACTGATGGGAAGGCAGATACCACCAAGAGTCCAACCCACCTGGAAGTCCAACCAGGCACTGACCACGAAACAGTGCAGGCAATAGTCCTTGTTCTCCGGTCTGCTGTGGGGCAGACCCAGGAGAACTGGCAGAGACAGAGAGAGAAGTGCAGCCCCTCAGGCTGGTGTGGCAGCCACATTTAGCAGCCCATGGCAAGGCAGTGCTGAAATACTACATGTGACAGCACAGCACAAACATGCCTCACCACAGACAGACAGACAGACACCACAGACACAGCCAGTGTCCTGTCCGTGGTCAAGTTGGTGGCGGAAACAAATGGTATAATTTTAGCAGAGGCCTAGGCTGAAGGAGAAGAATTCATACTAGAAAGCATCAGTCCAGTGGGCTCCTCTGATTTCTCTACAGTGCTGCTATTGAAGACTGTTCTGTTGAAGGAAAATTTAGGAAACCTTTTCCTTTGCTTTCCAGCACATGAAGGCACAGCCGGGTATGTGGGAAGGGTAACGGCTGTCTTTCCTGGCAACTGGAAACGTATTCTGACAGAGCAACTAGCAAGAGTGCTGTATAATTTTCTAAGCATGGTTTAGTTTATCAGTAGTTGCTGGGATCTCCTTGGGTTTTTATGTCATTTTAAATGAAAAAATTCTTGCAATAATTTATTACACTTTGGTTTTGTGTGCCTTGGGGTTTTGGGAAGTTAATAAAATCAACCTGCGTATCTCAGTAATTGTTTTTTCAGAAAGATAGGCTGTAAATTCAGATTTCTAGCTTAATATTGTAAGATTACTGTCTTCAATTACTCATTATCCATTCTAAGCACTTTTTTCTTTTGCTGGAAACTTCAAATAAGTTCACAGATTTATCTGCACAGATCAAATATATAAGATAAAATGTTTATTTTCCCTCCTTTTAGGATAATAAAATCTGTGAGGAATGCTGGAAGCTGTTTTTTTGAGACGTAGCAAAGCAAATGCAATAGCGGGGGGGAAGGAGGGAGAGAAAGCAAAACATTGAGAGCATGGGGAGGGAGAGAGATTGAGATTTGTTCAAATAATTGGCTCCCAGTGGCAAAAAAAACCCTAAACAAACTAGAACTCTCTTGCTGACAATTTTGAGGTAAAAGCTTTGAGAAGGTTGTGCCTTCTTGTAATCTTGAGGTAGGTCCCTGTGTGCTGAAGCCAGATGAATTATGTGGCCATATTTTTAACACCAGCAACACAGCTGTATCTTTTGCTGAGTAGTGAACTGTAATAAGTTGATATTGGATTTGAATGGACTGCTGCAAGGTGGCAACATCACAAGAAAATAAAACATCCACTAGCAACCAAGGCTAGTATGTCTGACCCAATCTTGCTTTTATAAACATTCTTCAAAAATTCTTCTCTTGATTTACAGCGATTTGAAAGCTGCATTTTCTATTCATCAAATGAAATTTTCAGAAGGAAACTACTTCAGATAAATACATCACTTGAAATGCTGATGAGTGCATTTCTGGCATTCAGGGAGCATTTCAATCAGCAGTGAAAAACATACCCCTTTTGGGTGTATTACAAGAGAGATTACAAAACTCCTTTACCATGTCATACCAAGACAACTAATATATATTGGATTATCTCTGAGAGTATCAGAAACGTTATGGACTGGAGATTAACTGGAAAAACATATTTAATAAAAGCTAGAGGCCGTGTCTGTTTCAAGAGAACATCTCTGAAAAAAATGGAGATGCATTATGGAAACAAGATGCTCAAAAAACTCATTAGTTTTGAGCTAAATCGATCACCTGCTACACCATTCAGTAGATGATTGGAACTACGCCACGGACCACATCTTGGCCCCCTCAAAGCCTAGGGGAGCTGTGCAATTCATTCAGCAAAGCAAGAAAAAAACCTCATTTTCTTTTTCAGGCAGGGCTGTGACAGCACTGGAGACCAGCACCCGACAGCACGGTTTCAGGGTGAAATGGGGTCCTGGGCCATGGGCAGGCTGTGGGGAAGCTCCGGTGGAGTGGGCAGGGACATGAGTGCCCGCGGGACCGAGACTCACACACAAAGTCCCTGCCTGTTCCCACAAAATTATAAAAATAGGATAGGAAACATGATCTTCTGCCCTTGCTATATAATAAGCAGTGCCCGCCCTCACTTCCAGGACATGAGGAAACGCAGAGGCTTATGGAGGATCTTGCAGTGATGCTGCCTGACTACCTCTATTTTCCTCACTAGGTGATCCCTTTTTAAGTGACTACATTTGATTGATTCATCTTCACAATACCATTCCTGCCTAAATCTGCTCTTCCATGTGTCCTGCTGGTTCTTTTCTTCCTTCTGGCTGGACTGTTTGATCCATTACTCTGACAGTTCAAACTAAAGGGTCCTTTGTAGCATCCGAGTTGAAAGCGTGTCTTCTCACAGAAAAAGGCTTTGCCAGGCTATATGCATCCCTGTACTGTTATTTTTTCTTCTTTGCTTGCTAGTCTATTTGAGAAGGATTTTTCATCTGTTGCTTTTCGAGAGCTGTGTAATGGTTAGTAATCCTAACCCATTTCCTACCTGCAGAAACAAGAAGACTTGAAGGCCACAAGTTGCTTCTGTGGCCTTTGAGGGAGACTGCAGAGCCCAGGCAGGTGGGTCCTTCTGTTGTGAGACAGTTTCTCAAGACACTGATGATAACTCTGGGAGAAGCCAAAGTTTAGAAAAGAAAAGCATTAATAAACAACAGAGAAAGCAGGGGATTCTTGATGTAATGAAATCACTGCTTTCATTAGCAGATATTTTTCTTGGCAACATTTTCCACATTTTGTCCAATGTGAAATAAATTAATCTAGAAGAGATGATTATTTAAAATAAAAAAACCACACACAACTAACTAATGGCTGAGGCATAAGAAAGATATTTTTCCTTTAAAATGTTTAAAGAAATTCTGCTGCACTCAAAAGCTCAAATGCCCATTAAAACACTACACTCCTGTGGTATCCTTACCATGGACCTACAGTATAAATATTCTGATTACTTAAAGGTTGGCATTTGTTTTGCTGGGAGCAGGGCCATGGAGGATGTAAATATATTGCCTATTACCATGCCTGTCGTAGTGGAACGACACTGAATGGTGCAGACGTAGACACATAAAGTGTATATTTTTTGGTCTTTTCACCTCCTCAGCTTCAACATGGATTCTGTCACAAACAAATAATACTTGCTAGATTCAGACTCAGCTTGGGGAAATCAGTTTAATTTATTGCCAATCAAACCAGAGCAGGGTAATGAGAAATATAATCCAAATCTTAAAACACCTTCCCCCGACCTGTCCCTTCTTCTCAAGCTCAGCTTCACTCCCCATGTCTCTCCCTCCTCTGTCCGAGTGGTGCCACAGGGATGGGGAATGGGGGTTGTAGTCAGTTCATCACAGGTTATCTCTGCCACTCCTTCCTCCTCAGGAGAAAGACTCCTCACTCTCTTCCTCTGCTCCAGTGTGGGGGCCTCCCATGGAAGACAGTTCTCCACAGACTTCTCCAACATGGGTCTTTCCCATAAGCAGCAGTTCTTCACAAAATGCTCCAGCATGGAGTTCCTCCCTGGGGTGCCAGTACTTCAGGAACAGACTGCTCCAGACTGGGCCCCCCACAGGGTCACAAGTCCTGCCAACAAACCTGGTCTAACATGGGCTCCTCTCCCCAGGATCCTGCTCCAGTATGGGCTCTCCACAGTGTCACAGCCCCCTTCAGACATCCACCTGCTCTGGTGCGGGGTCCTCCATGGGCTCCAAGTGGATATCTGCTCCACTGTAGACCTTCATGGGCTGCAGGGGGACAGCCTGCCTCACCATGGTCTTCATCATGGGCTGCAGGGGAATCTATCTTTACTCGAGCACCGGGAGCATCTCCTCCCCCTCCTACTTCACTGACCTTGGTATCTGCAGGGCTGATACTCTCACATATTATCACTCCTCTTTACAGCTGAAGTTGTGCAGCAGTTTTCCCCCTTCTTAAATATGTTATCCCAGAGGTACTGCCACCATCACTGATGGGCTCAGCCTTGGCTAGTGGTGGGTCCATCTTGTAACTGTCTGGCTGAGCTTGTAGTCTTAGATGTTCACTAGTTTGTCCAAAAAGAACTTGTGAAAACAAAATTCAGAAAACCTTGGAATCAGGAACCAAAATTCAGAACCCCCTTGGAAGTGGGATGTGAAAACTTTGTAAGCCAGTAGCTACTCAGGTTGCCACTGAGAGCTCCAAGTGGCCCAAGCAGCTGTGGCTCTTTGGGAGGAAATTCCCCACAGGGACCAGAACACAGTAATTGGGATGACCCTTTTCTTCTCTTGTGCACCCAGAGGCAGCCACATATTTGTACAAATATGCACCGTGTGCAGCTACACAGGAAATGCGCAAAGTATAGCACACCCAGGTTTTGAAAGCATTAAGTGAGCGGGATGAAACATCATCACTGCAAGAGAAAGGGAAGGGAGGGCAACATCTCATAGTTCTCTGCAAGATTTGCAATGCCAAAATAATGGAATCAGCTCAGAAACTGAATTTTAGAAGGACCTGGTAAACCTGAGAGCTGCCAGTGACAAATGACATCTTTTTAGGAGAGAATGCCCAGCTCCAAGTCACCAAGTCAAACACTAAGTAATCTGCTTTAAAGCAGCAGAACGAGCTCTTTGGAGGAGGTGCTGAGCAAGTAGGGAGGGAGTATCAAGAAATGGCAAGAGCACATGTTTCTGTCAAACATAAAGGCATTAACAGTTTGTCTCTGTCATGACAGTCTTGAGTTGAGTGATTAAACCCATGAAAAAAGTTGTGATTTGTGAACAGATAACTCTACAATCCTGCTGCTTTTGCATGGATGCAAACACCACCAATCACCCACATCAGCAGGAATGTTTGTTTCTCTGGTCTTCTTAACAGCAGATCCACTATAATAATAACACATGGCCTGTTGGTGTATTCAGCCTTCTTTTCCCCATATTACTTAGAAATCTGATGCCACCCTTCAATTTGTTTGTGTTTTAGAGGATGAGATGTAGCCTTTGACTCTAACTGGAAGAGATGCACTTCACTACAGATCAAGGAAAAGCTATTCTCAGAGTGCTTATTTTAGATTTGCAACCACAGGCTCAACTAGAGCAAACCAAGAGCAGGAGTGGCTTTTAGCCAGTAGGTATCTCATCCAGAACATTCAGTTGAGCATCAAAATCAGGCAACACATACCACTACAAGAATGAAGGCAGCCAGACGTTCACGCTGACCCAGACAGACGCTCTTAGAAATAACATATGTATATCTGAACACATTTTCAAAAATCCAGAATTTGCTGTAGTTCACTTTAACAAGGGTAGCTACATCCCTGGCCAAAGCTGATCTGATTTCTTAGGTTTGCAGGAGATAGATTGTCATACCTAAATGCAGGTTGCCCTTTGGGGTATCTCTCTCTTCTTCCATCCAACTCTTACAGTAATATACTACTTTCAAACTTGATAATAATCCAAAAACACACTCACTGACCTGAGTGTCCTGAATGCCCCCAAGGAGGGATCGCTCTGTCCCCAGTGACCATACCAGAGCCCACCAAGACTACTTTCCCATCTCCTTCCTCAGTTTGGGACCCTGAAGACAGAGAGCATGAAAGCCTCCTAACTGAGCTGTAGACTTACATGAGATATTGACTCATTTTCCCAAAATGAAGGATATCTATGCAAGCAGATGTTCTTCCTGACCCATTTCTCCTGTCAGTTTACTGGCTATCCTCATATTTTCAAGCCAGTGCCCAGGGCTGGGGCTGCGTTATTCCCGTCTCAGCCAGTGGAGACACGAAGCAGCCTTTAGTAACGAAGCAGCTCAAGTGCCAACATCAACACAGACTTATTTCCTTAGTTTGTATGAGCTGTCTGACACTATTTAAAGCTTACTTTGGCAAGAACTATGGACAAAGTGCAGGCTGGCAAGTGGAGGTAATTTAAAAACGCACCTTCTCCGCTCTCCCTCTTTCTCCCAGCAACCCTGCTCCAGGAAAGCCCCACATTGCTCCCTCATCCCCATGGGGCAAAGCCAGTGCAGCCCTCAGAGCACTGGGATAAAGGCCAGCCCTGGCACAGCCTTTTTGCATGTCCTCGGAGAAGATGGTGCCTTCTCCATCCCAGTCAGGCCCTCGCAGCAGGTACATCCTGGGCCAGGAACCCCACTACATGGGTGATGGGTTGCACCTTCTGCACCTTGAGGAGGAACCAGGATGCCTTAGCAGGTAAAAGCTCATCAGCAAGAATACTAAAATGGAAAGCAAACTCCTCTCTCCATCCTTATTGCAAAGATTTGGAAAAAAAGATATAAAGTCATGCCTCTCTGATACAGCTCCCCACTTTATTCATGCATTCTCGTCAAACCCAATTCTATTTTCCCCCACTTCATGCTTTTAAAAATAGCTCTGGGAATGTGGCTTTTAAGTGTTGTAGAGAGGATGACACGATACAATACAGGGCACTGTTTTCACTGTTTTGTGGATGATTAAAATAGAAGATCTAAAGTGCTACTTACTATAATTTTAATCTCCCCCACAAAGACTATTTATCTCTCCTCCCCCAAAGTAAATTACAGGCTTTGTTACTAAAATAGTGAATCAATTTGTAGACGTACCAGAGTCATTGATAACTTTGCAATCTTCTAACCCAGTTAGGCTTATCTAGTGCGTATATATAGGCTCCTGGTTACTAGGCAGCGTTTATACGTGAATTCGTAGTTCTTGCAAGTCTGTTGCTTTTTATTAGGAATACAATTTTGAAAGCTTACCCAAGTCTTCCTTTGGGATCCTGATGCTGTAGGCAGACTCTTTATTATTTTGGGGAAGGTGTGCTCAGTTGAAAAAGAATACTTCGGCAAAGTTCTGGCACACACTATTGTAAAGAGAAGTTATAGTTTTGAAAGAGAAATAAAAATGAAAATACAATTATTTTTTAATTATAGAACATAGAGCTTTTCTTTGCACTATGATTGGTACTAGATTTAAGGGTCACATAAGAACTTGCGATAAAATAGGTAAATTAGAATTTGATACAGTTTGAGCCAGATAAAGCAGTATCCTATAAATCCTTACAGGCAAGCCTTCAGCAAATTGATTCTGAAGGATGCTCGTAACACTAACAGTTTAACTCTAGGACTTCATTGATCACTAAGTCTATCATCATCAGCTTCAGTTACAGTAATTTGTCTCTGGTCAGGTGGATCAAAATCTGAGTGATTTTAGCTATGAAAAATGTGCATGCCTTCAACTAACTACTATTAGAGATTCTAATCAAAGCTCCATGGTTTGAACAAGACTATACTCTTTTAAGTCCCATGGGATCAGAAAGCTCTTTCTCCCTGAGCTATGTAGTCACAATTATTTGTGACGGATATACTTAGAACAGCTTCTGATTCATTGATACGTCTAATGTATCAAAGGAGGAACTAAATACAAGGAGAAAGTTAAATTATCCTTTAAGATTAATTTCAAAGAACCTGGTATCTATTAAACAATTTATTTAAAAACAAAAGCAAAGCAAAGCTTTTGGAAACCAGTGAAGTCATCACCTGTTATCTCTCCCCGGATTCTGACTAGAAGAACATGACAAACTTATTTTCTTTGCATCTTGTTTAATTAACATGCCTTCAGAGGAGCAGTGGCAGTGGCAGCAGCGACCACCCCTGACACTCACTGAATTCCAATAAGCATCTTCTGTCCTCCTGCAGACAGGCTTTATTTGACAAGCTCTTTCTGGCTGACTAATGTGCCTTGGGTCATGTTTATGGTTAGCATAGATACTTGTAGAGCAGATATGACTTATTACAACATGTGCCACTTGTAATGAAAATCTCATACTCTTCAGGAGAGGGGAAAAAAAAGAAGAAACAAGCAACAGCTTTATAAAGGAACATCTTTCAAGATGTTCTGCTTAGGCAATACCTAATTCCAAGTATACCAGCATTTTTTTTTCATTCATACAGAAAATGATTACTTTTTGAGGTAGGATTGCCTTGTGTTAGCAAAATGCTATAATAAAATGCAGTAAGTTCCTAATAGTAAGATACTGTAGAACTGCTGTGTATTTATGAGCAGCACAGCCCTATTTGCAGTGAACTGAAAAACTGAAATGGCAGTGTCAGTGCTAAGGTCTCCGCTTTTTCCTTATTATCCATGTTGTACAGTAATAGGTAAGGTGAAGAACAAAAAATGTCATTGTTTGAATCAGGAGCTCTCAGAGCTGTGCCTTTCATCATCAGGTCACATATCTGCTCTCAGGCTCTAAATTGTCAGCAATTATTTTAAGTTCCCGTGAAGGAAAATTGACCCAGATAATCGCAAAAAAGGAAAACTTTACATTTGCTAACAATGCATTGTACAATTTTGTGAGTTTCTTGAATTCACTTTGACTGGACATCAGATTTATGTTATCCCTGTATGGCCATTAAAATAACAATTGGAAGAGAATCCTCTCCTTCACCAGTGGTTGGACATTGGGCTAAATAAAATCTTCACTTACACGTGAATATTCTCACTGCCGGTCACTGCTGCCATAGGAACACCACTCCTGTTACTGCCCTGGACCAAAATTCCTCATTCCCACCCACCTGCTGCCCCTGGCCCTCGGCCACAGCCACCATGAGCACAAGCAGAGCTACCTCCACCTCTCTCCACAACCTTGTCACAGCAATTGCCACCTCTCCAGGCTGCCTTTCCAAGCAGAAACACATGTGTTCATACCTCGCTGTGCAGAGCTATAAACCTGGTGTGGCTGGGATGCTCCTGACCAACTGCCCATGCACTGTGGGGTTGATTTGTGCAGTGTATGGAGATCTCCAGCTGGTTTACAGCTGTTTTTCCAAGGCGGTTGCAAAGCACCTGGAAAACCTATTTTTTTTCTTTTTTCAAAATCCTCTAATCTGTGTAAACCAGACTTTCAAAGGGGGAAAGATGACATTGCTAGGAAAATTCAGACATGTGCTCTGTGTCTCTGTCTCCTTATTCATCTGGGCTCCTGCATGAGCATTATTCCCTTCCATAAACATTCAAATTTCTCATCTATAACTACTGAGGTGAGCGGTGCAGCTTACAGAGTTAGCTCCTGTACCCTATAGAGTAGGTCTGTACTGTTACCAGTAGGCAGCCAGCATGCTCCAAGGGCAGCAGCTCAGGAGCTATTACAGCATTTTTAGGTGATCATTGTAAGAAATCTGTCCCTGAGCTTATAATCATAATGAGTTTTTAACAGCGAAAGTTTGGGTAACAAATGTTAGAGGAGAGGAGGAGAAAGACATGTTTCTCCTCTTGGGCTGCCACCAGCAGGTCCAACAACATCTGGTTCAAACCACAGCGCTGACAGGCTTATGATTCATCTTCTCTATCTCCTGCTTCTATGTATAGAATCATAGAATCACAGAATATTCATGGTGGAAGGGACCTTTGGGATCATCAAGTCCAACACAAAAAAAAAAAAAACAAACCAAAAAACCGAACACCCAAAACCACACCACACCCACCCTCACACAGACACAAACCAATAATCTTGGGCACTAGAGCATGCCCTAAAGAGCCATGTCTACACGTTTCTTAAATACCTCCAGAGATGGTGACTCCACCACCTCCCTGGGCAGGCTGTTCCAGTGCCTGACCACTCTTTCAGTAAAGTAATTCTTCCTGATATCTAATCTAATCCTCCCCTGCCACACCTTTAGACCATTTCCCCTGGTCCCTTGGGAGAAGAGGCCAATCCCCACCTCTCTGCAACCTCCTTTCAGGTAGTTGTAGAGGGCAATAAGGTTCTCCCTCAGCCTCCTCTTTTCCAAACTAAACATGCCCAGATACTAACAAATGTCAGTCTGTCTCTAAGTACATCTCATTTTCTTGGAAATATTCAGGGTCTAATGAGTTCCAGTTACTGACTTATTCCCCCTGGTCGTTTTAATTGCTGCTACGTAGTCCTGACTGCTGCATAGGCTGGTGTGGTTTGGAGCTTGGATCTTCTGCTCCTTGCTCGACTGCAGAATACTGAAGATATCACCCATTTCTGTGATGCTCTCACATTCTACAGCAGCATCAAAGGTGCAAAGAGCAACTTTACTACCTATGACAGCCTTTTTCACTCATCTTTTGTCTTACTATACATACATGCTGCCTCCAGTAGCAAGGACTTTTGTTCACATGGCTATTTATATAGCACATTTTATATTTGACTTCATTACAGTGTTAATAAGAATTTTTGTTGACCATATTTGACATCATTTCAGTAAGTCTATATCCAAGCCTCAGAGGTGCCAACCTCTTAGCAATGCTCATTAGGCATTTTACCTTTTCTTTTACCTTTTTTATAGTTGTTCTTTTAACAAGCCTGGATAGGCTGGGTGCTCATTCGTTACCTTAAGTACTTCAATTCCTAACAGTGAAATCATGATTTACTGTCTGCCATCACTACAACAGCTGTGCATTGCTAGCAAATAAAGATTTAATTCTTGAAATTGTGTGCATTTACTAGAGTACTTTCTATCAGTGTTCTTTCTGAAAACTAGGAGTAACAATCCAGAATAACTGTATTTTTCTGTTAAAAAAACACATGACAGCTTTGTTTCTGATAAATTTGGAATTCCCAACAGAGGCTGCTCCTTCTCAGTAGCTTCATTCACCTATAAACACGACCAACAGTTTGCCTAAGCCTGTCCAACGCTTTGCTGTAGAGCCCTGATATCAGCCCCAGAGTGATGTATGAGACACCACCACCACCAAGTGACTTGTTTCCAGGTGCTGGTTTTGCCCCAGTTCCAGTAGCAGATTGTGTTATTGACCAGTGTTTAGATACGATGGCACAGAACGCCAGATCAAATCAGAAGCTACTCTGAAATAGCCAAATGAGTAATTTCCCCAGATCGGGGTGAGGGGAGAGCAAATTAGGCATATGACCAGGATCAGCTCGCAGTATCTCAGGTCTTCAGGAAATACAGAAAGTATTGCAATGGATGCCTTGACTTCTTAAGCACCAACAAGGCACCACTGTTGTGAAGGACCACTTCAGATAGAAGGAAGTAACCATCTTCCAAAAAATTTGGAAACTCACAAGATTGCTGTTGATAAATAGTACCCTGGCTTCTCCTCTTTGTTTACACACTTTGGTTTTTTCATTGTCTAGATCAGTTATTTTTATTTCTATTTTATTTTCAAATTATTTATTTAAATTTAACAATAAAGGGGACGGTTAACAGAAGCAGAAGGTATTAGAGGGTATTGACTCTCGCTGTCCAAGAGGGGAATAATACCAATCTGTGCTTTGTGAGTGGAGTCAAAATGTAAAGGTTAAGTTTTACAACTCTATTTTAAAGCAAAGTCTCTTTTATTATTAATGATAAAAGATTAATCTTCAGTTTAATGTTTTTCCTTCCACGAATACCAGTATTTTTTAAAAAACCTATAAAGAAAGGAGACTATTCAACACATTTCCTTCAAAAACACCAGTTATAATTCTTTGCTGGGTTATGCATATTGGAAATATATTTACCTGAAGCAATTCTTAAGTCTTGTAAACTAAATAAAGTATAGTATGAGAGAACAAGGCTGGTTTTACATAATTAACTCTTATGTTCTCTTTATAAAAAATCTTTTTTGCCATAAGATACAGGAAAAAAATAAAGGCAACACATACAAAATGGAAAAAAATATCTTTATCCAATAAGAGGAAAGCCACTGAGACTAATTTGCACATATCACAGATGAAATACAAAAAGAAGAAAGTAATTGGAAATGAAAGGAAAAAGTCATTCACAAGTGCCACTTGACCACTAACGTCCTTCCATTTGGAGGGACGTAAGCCATAATGGACCACCAGAGAACCTGTCTCACCAACGCAAACCAGCGTAAGGTCTTTTAATCTTTTACAGGGACACATGTACATGGAAAGCAGTGAAAAGTTAATTTCATTCTGTAGCGACATACCTAGTAAAGAAAGATCTTTTGTGCATCATCTCATCCAATCTCGACTACCTTCAATGGGAAACTACATAAAAAGAAGAATGGAACAGAGTGAGTGTTAGGAGGTCAACTGGGATACTTCAGTTATCCATATCCATTTCACTTCTAAGAAAACTACACTTAGTGTACCTCAGAGTACAAGAAATTAAGAAAGCATGAGAGAAATTGTTCCTTCCTGTAAATTGGCTTTTGGAACTTGAATCGTAATACTTAAGTGTTAGTGATTGGCAGGTCTGCATTTGTGCCTTTGAAAATATCTTCCATAGGTGACACAATTCATATTAACTCAAATAAGAGACAAATTGTTTATGATTTCTGACAACATCAAAAAGAAACCTTTGGCTGTTGAGTTGGTACAGAGCCACCCATTTCCAGGTTGAGCAGTACGGATACTGCAACATTTCAGTCAAGGGAGCTAGGCTGGGCTAACGACTGATGTGTAATTTTAGGGCAGTATTGCTCCTTGAGGATGGAGCAATAGAATCTGCTGAGCTCAGTCAGTTTGTAACTGTTATCTCCAGGACATGCAAACGGGCTGCTAGCTCATCCTAGCTAAAATGGATCAATCATCTGGAGAGGCCCTACTACAGGTATGAAAATCAAGACAAGTGAACCTCCCCTTGGCAATTTTTGCTTTTGACAACCAGGGTAGAATTATCACACTCTATTTCTTCCTTTCTTTTCCCAGGTGAGTCTTTTTGGTGCCATCCCACCAAGCTGATGATAAGTACAGTCTACATTTAGATTTCTTGAAATCATTGACTGAATGAGCTATGAGTTTTGCTTTTCAGCAGCAAGAAGAGTCTTGCTTTCAGCAGCAAAGGCGCAGTGTCATCGTGCCAGGTGTTGCCAGGACAAAGGCAGTTACAGCTGTGGATAGTCTGGGGCATGAGTTTGTGTGGAGAAGAGAGGGTGGGACCAAAGAAGGAACGGCCAAGCAAGAGCAACAGTGTATGGTGGGAAGGATGACTTCAGCCACCCTAAAGAGGGATGAAACCGAAGGCTGTGGGGCCAGGGTGAAGTATGGTGGCCATAACCATGGAATTTATTCCTGGCCCAAGCTCCCTGCAAATGCACACAGCATTACCTTCACCTTTTTTCTCCTCCACAGGACCTACCAGGCACACTCCTCACTTTGTTATTTTATTTGTTATCAAAATATAGGAGTCCTAATGAAAGTTCAAACAAAAAATCAGATGTATGAAGGTATTTAGGACCATAAAAATGCAGATGAGCCCCTGCACAACTGGATCCTACCTCTTCAGATTTGGTGTGCAGCTGCTTTCTACCTTAGACAAGCTGGCAACAGCAAAATCTGTTACAAAAAAATATTTTTGGCTTTGTATTTCCCTGTAGTGTTTCACTGTTGTAAATATCAAATGGTAGCTTTGCAAAAAAGTAGTCACTGCTTTGAGTTTTATTTTTTAGCATTACGCATTCTACTCTACATACCGAATCCAAACATCTTTAAGGTCTTTATTCCTGTTCTTTCAGGTTGTAAGCTTGAGAGCATGCAGCTGAAGTGTTTCAAGAGGGCATTATTATTTCTTTAGTCTGTAGTTCCTGTTGATTTATATCCTCTCGATAGTGTCCACGGAGAATGAAATGAACTGAAATGAAAACAGATCCATCTCATGAAGTTGTATTTACTACCATTTCAATTAACTTAGTGTGTGGGTAATGGAAAAGAGAGTCAGATTGTAATTACTTTCTTCAATTCTGCCTTGGAAGCATATGTTCAAAGCATCAAAGAAATTGTCAATATCTATACGCCTGCAGAGTAACATGAAATGTTAAATCTGATACCAAATCATCCTGCTTATTTTATCCCAGGTTTAATGAGAAAATGAAATATTCAATGTATTCTGTCAACACACACTGTTCCTGCATTTTGACTGCAGGGTATAAGTCCATTTGGCCCAAGTACTATTCATGTAAATGTATACTCTTTAACTTAATAAAGATAACCCTCAAATCTATTTTTCATTTATGAGCCAATAAAGCCAAGTCCAGGAAAGAGGATCTTATGTTGTTGAAGAAAACAAAAAAAAGGGCTGTAGAACATTTATCATGAGATGCATCACAGCAAAAAAACTACCAGAAATTCTTTAAAGCTCTTCAGTAAAAGAAAGGTGTTGACTACAAGCTGATTTTGACATGCTGTTTTTTGCCAAGTAACTACAGACAATCAAGACATTATAAATGACTTCAAAGGCTTTTCTTGTTTGCTTACGCTCTGACAAAATGATGGGCAAAAAAATTCAAGAGCATCATGTACTCTATTATGTGTGACTTAAAGAGCAAGGTAGAATCTTTGCAGGTGTTTAACTGAACAGATTCAGTCACAAACGTACATTAACTGATCTTTGCCATAATTGTATGCTAGGGTTTATAGAAACCTTAATTGCTAGTAGGACTGACATTTACTTTTCAGAAAGGCTCTTTATTCACAAAGAAGTTTTAATTATAAAGCTAGGATCTCAAAGTGCAAGAGGAATGTGCCCACCGATTTTAGTGGCTGTGGAGTTCATTTGTGTTTGGAAATCAAAGGCTTCTGGAAAGTTAGCTGATCTGATAGTTTGCTCAAACAAAGCCTAAAGCCTTTTAAGGTCCTCAAGCAGACAGACCCCCGGGAACAGAGAGTAGCTAGAGTCAACATGAGGAAAAAGAAAGAGGGTCTACTTCCAGAGTCACCTTATTCTCATGGTCTGAACACCTCTGTCAAACAGTCAGAAAAGAAAAATGCTTGTGCTCAACCTCCCCAAAGGAATCATGTATCAAGGCAGACATAGCCAACCTCTCAATACAACAACAGGCTACTCAAGCTACTCAGCTTTACAAACCAAGACTGTAGTCAATCAACTAAATTTACCTCCAGAAGCATTTAACCTCAAGGAGTTCCAGGGGAAACAGGCAAATCATAAACTGCTTAACCAAACTGAAACTTCACAGGCCTTAGCTCTGCTTGCTTCTTCCGGTTATTTCTGTCAACTGATGTGTATATCAAGCCATTTCTCATGGACAAAGATGAAGCAGTTGTTATGGGAACTGTTAAAAAAACTATTTTGGACTGATTTTTCCATTAGCATGACTTTACAAGTCACAATATAATACTTCACCAAGAGGATAGCCAGATAGCCAGCACGCATTCCAAACTAAGGGTAGCCATGCAAGGTACCACAGAGCTTGCTTTGGCTAAATGGAGCAAGATCCATATGTCTGGGTAGATGATACTTCTTTACGGAAAAAAAAAGAGCAGCTCAAAAGTGTTGCCGAATCTTCAATTCTTGTGATCATACTCCTTTACATGCTGCAAAAAGCATCCAGAGAAAAATAATCTGGAATGCATGAGTTCTTAAATCTCTGTAGGTCAGTAGGTTAAAAGATTATTGGCTCGTGACCTGTATACACCAATATAAATGGTATGTGGCCATGCAGGCAGAAGAGAAAGGCAGAAGGCAGAATGTACCACGCAGGTAGAAAAAAATGGGGAGAAAGGTCTTTGCACAAATGTAGCATAAAGCTCGTAACCAGAGAAAAAAGTTTCCTAAGAGTACAGTAATTAATCTCTGAAAAAGCTTGTCAAAGGACATGGCAAATTCATCACTACTTGATGGCTTTAAATAAGAGTGCATTTTCAGAAGATGTGCTCCATTTCAGCTACAAAATACTAAATTCTACAGGATTCATTTACATAGCCTAAAAAATAATTCGCTTCTCAGTGCAAGTTCCCAGATAAAATTTTTGTCAGGCAAACAGCTGGATCAGGCCAGTGTAATGCTGCTTCCTCCTCCACCCCCTCCAAAAATTAAGGAATATATACAGTTAAGGGTCTGGAGCATCTCTCTTATGGGGAGAGGCTGAGGGACTTGGGTCTTCTTAGTCTGGAGAAGAGAAGACTGGTGGTGGATCTGATCAATACTTATTAATACTTAAAGGCAGGGTGTCAGGATGACAGGGCTGGTCTTTCTTCAGTGGTGCCCAGGGATAGGACAAGAGGAAATGGGCACAAACTTGAATATAAGAAGTTCTACCTAAACGTGAGGAGGAACTTCTTTACTTTGAAGGTGGCAAAGCACTGGAACAGGCTGCCCAGGGAGATGGTGGAGTCTCCTTCTCCGGAGACATTCAAAACCTGTGTGTCAGACTAGATGATCTTCAGAGGTACCTTCCAACCCCATGTGATTCTGTGATTTTATAAGTAGTATAAGAGAGTGGAGGAAAATTACTAGTATTTATCTTGAAAGCAAACTTAAAGCTCCTCTCAGACAACAGACAGCTCTAAAATCCCCAATATATTTTCTTCTTAATTCTTAAGTAAAGTGCAAACACTTAATTTCTTTTTGCTTTTAAGCAAACTATCATTCTTCCCTGTTTCTGAAAAGAATGTAGAGATTTCCATCTTAGTAATAATTAATTGAACAAAACCCACTGTTATTGAAGCTACTGTGCTCTGGTATGTTTTTAGCAAGTACACATAAAACTCTTTACTATAGTCAGCAAATTTCTTTTCCTTTGACATGTTCCTGGTTCTTTTCCTGGAGGACTGGTCCTCGACAGGGAAGGTTATTCCACAAAGCTTCTTGAGACTTCAAAGGAAGTTAACATATTGTATTGTGCTGAAACTTTTAAAATCTAGCTAGCAGAGTGGCTGCCTGGAAAATCAGCTGAAACACGTGTCATTCTGTCCTAGATCTTGGATGTGAGGCTTCCCCTGCCTGAACAGGCTGTGCTCTACAAAGTTGATCACACTAGAAGGTAGTTTTGACGAGATGTCTGGCAGATGAATTCTCACCTTCACAACTATCTCAGTGGACTACTAATACAAAATAATCCTCTCGGTACTAAAAAGTATATAGTCCTACAGTGGCCCAGGAGTGCATGGAGCAGTGAGTAAGGAATCCTATATCCAACGAAGAAAACATCAGGTATAAACCACCCCTGCTGCTCTTTGCCAGGACTGTAGTTACGATGTAGTTACTGGCCATGTCAGGGCATCTGCTCAGTGCTGACCCCGAGGGTGAAGCACTATCTCAGAAATAGGTGATACTCCTGGCTGCATTCTCCTTTGTTCTTTTGAAGCTTGTCATTTAAATTTCAATTCATCCAGGAAATGCTTGGTTTGAGAATTGATGGAAATGCAGGGAAGTGCAGCATGATTTACATGTATTAAACTTGCAGGTCTGAAGTGGTGCCCTAAAATTAGACTTTTTTCATCAATAATCACCATATCCATTCCTTTTGCACTGTATATTCACAAGACTATTTCTATGACAATGCTTTCAGGAGGGTTCATATGAAAATGTGGAAATCTGATCTCATTAGAAAAGAGCTGAAGGTAGCTAAGGACGTGAACTCTTGCAATTACATCTTTGAAGACGTGCACACTGCTACTATTAATACGAGTTCATACCAATTTGAATTAAATGCATGGGATATTAATTTACAGCTACTTAACACCAGGATATAAAATACATGGGAAGACATTGTTTTAGAAGTGTTTTTTTTTTAAGACACAACAATTTTTGCTTTATAAAAACACTAGAGTATCTGGGCAACTAACAATTTAAAAATTAAAGCAACCCCTTCCCTATTACTGACATACAGCTGCAATTCAAGTAAGCTCACAACATTTATTGAACGTAGGAACAAGAGTTTTTATTTACAGATCCACAGCCAAGTGGTTTCAATAAACCAATTAACTCCCAGGTTTCAACAAGAACATTCTCACACTGCTCAGGCCAGCTCCAGCAACAAACAGCTTCTCCTTCCAGCTGGAGAAGACATTCCCAGTCATGCCTGACAAACAACACTCCCGTATCACCACGTTCTTTAGCAAGGCACAGTGCCCTGCTAAATGCAGCCGTGCCCCAAACACCCCTCAAACACCCCACTCACCTCTGCAGCAATGCAATGGCAATTATCCATACAAATCATTTTCCTATTGCTTCCTGCTCCTCATTCCCAACTATCCCTGAAGCTGAAGGAGGAGCGGGAAGTCATGAGCATTCTTTGAGATTAAGCACACAACCCTTGCAAATTAAAAGCATTTTAAGTACACGTTCCTAGCTAGGTTAGCATTTCTGTCTCATGGAAACATTCTTTTTGTTTGCAAAATGATGTTTGTTAGTAAAGCCAATTACCTGCATTCATTTAAAGCATACTTTTAAGAAAGATGTTTTTCTACAAAAGATGCCTCAGCTGACATACAAATGTCACTGAATTGAAAACAAAAAGCATATCCTATATAACGACAGATAAGCAAGGAAAGCAAAGCTTTTCAAGAGAAAAAAATTAGGACTGTGAATGCAGACAAAGAATTTGAGATAATTGGAAGAAGCCATTTTCACGGACTCTGGCTTTGCACTTTTTCATTACACAAAAACTAGACTACACATTTAAAATGCAGTACATCAACTGTTGTAGGGCTAACAGGCATTGAGCACTTATATTTCATATGTGCATCATCCAACTAGAAAGAGTGACTATTTCAGAAAAGCACCATGTGTCAGTCTCAAAGGTATAATTACTTTGCTTTCTTCGATTTGACCTCTCAATTTTTTCTCTTTCTAGAGAGCAATGAATAGAATGAATATATGAAGAACATAAGAATGTTGTAAAATTTAATAATAAAACAGCAGAAGGAAATCAGTTAGCTTTCTAGGCAACTACGCTGTTTAAACAATGACATCATTCCAACAGTAAGCTTTCAAGGTAATTTTGTTCTCTCAGACCAAATATGAAAATTCCACAAATACCAAAAATGTCAAAATAAGATACTTTAAAAATGAGTAAAACTTGATCTTCTTCTCAAATTTAGTGTACGACATATGTTGAGAATTACATACACGGATATGTATATACACCAGTTACTAAAAGAAGCAATCAGCCATCAGAGAACTGTTTTCTAATTCTCAGAAATAGTCTCGATGAAACCCCTGACGTTATTTCAAGCAGCAATTGCTTTAAGTTGGTCACCTCCACAAGATGGCACAAGACTGACACCTTGTGGGAAAAAAATAGATCTCCATCAACGGACGAAAATTAATTGTATATCCCCAGTATAGAATACTTTTTCCTACAGTATTTTTAACAGAAGAAATCCATCTGGTTTACCTACTCACAAGAAAATATTAAAAAAAAAATCTCAGCACATATTCCTTAGGGTGTAAAATTCAAGCTAATTTTGAATGTGAACATGGGTTGTCAAAGAACTTAAAAGTAATGAAAGACAAAATGCTCACAAATAACAGAAAATGCAGTTCACAGCACACAGGATTATGAAACAAACTTCCTATCTTCCAAAATAACAATTTATTTTTAACTAAAATTAAAAACCAATGTGTTCAATTATTTGTCTTTTTTTTTTTCCACCTCAAAACAATTCAGCCAGGCTGTGGCTGTTCAGCTCTTATTTTTATTATTCTGGCAGTTATTGGAAAAGCATCGTCTTTCTGTCTGAGAAAAACTGAAACTGAGGCTTTATTTTAAAATTGTGATTATTAAAATGTTAGCTACATTATTTTTGGTTTCATCTTAGATATTTCAACAAATTAGTGTTATTTTTTTTTCCTAAATGGACAGTGGATTAGTAAAATGTACAATAAATTATCGTTTTTATGTTGTTGTAAGTAACTTCATTGACAAATGACATCTGCTGAGGAATTAGCCTAAAGTAAACAATTATGATTTGACTGAAAGAAGAGGACCTTGGCAACATAAACCAGGATAAACAGTCCTTTCTGCATGTCTTCAAGACAAATAGCTAATAAATTACAAACAGCTACAATAGAAATATTTCAGGAGCAAAGTACTAAAAATCTATTTTCCAAAAGATATTTACTTCTGCATTATAAAGTACGTCTATTTCTTGTATCTAGATTTAAGCAATATTACTGCTACTGATATTTGTTAAATTTCTAAGAGATGATGGAATTTGGAGACCCTTCTTTATGACTATTTATGATGTAATTACAACCATCTTGATTTCTGAGGCTGAATATTACCTGCCAACTGCCTGTGGTTCATCAGCAAAAGTAAAAACATAGCTTTACTCAAAAAATAAATTCTTTCATGTTTTAGTAATTCATGGACTTTAATTTTTTTTTTAAACTTATATGAACTCAGCCTGCTTTTAAATTAGCAAAATACATTGAGAATAATTGCACTCTTAAATTAAAATAGACAGTAAGCTGATAAATCACATGATAAAATATTATGCCATTTTAGAATATTGGTTAAAAATCCCCCCAGAGCTCAAACACATCTCTCTATCTGCAATTTTTATAGTGCGGAGCTCATTAGAAAGGTGGGGGGTTTTTTTCTAAATTTGGGAGGGAATTTTTGCATTCATTTTTCTTTACAAAAGAAATGCACTAAAATTGTATATTTAAACTCATTTCTTGTCACCTGAATCGTGGCTGCTACCTCTGCTAAGAAGGAAGCATAAACACTCTCTCAAAGGCGCTCAGAGACCAGTATCAAGAGACAAACTGGACAAAACAAAACACCAGTAGACTATGTAAGCACAGGAATTTTTGATCTTGTCAAGCGCATGAACACCTGCTCCTCCCCATAAAGCCAGAAAAAAAGAACAGATCTAGAAGGCAATTCAGAGTTCTAACCAGAGCCCCATCCCTTCCCATATTACCATTTCGACTCAATCAGTATTTCAGGGCACAAATGAAGTTGTACTGAAACTTGCGTATGATCTTTACCTTGTTTATGTTTTTACTGGCATATTATACAAAAACAGAATTGGAAGAAGGAGGCATGCAAGACTGCCCCCCCCCTCCCCCCCCCCTAAATCTGTCATACTAAAACCACAACACATCGTCCTGGACTCTTCAAGAACCACACTGGATTCTTGAAAAACAACCCATTTCTGGTTTCTCTTGTCCCTTCAACTTGATGAAGCAAATAAGGAGTGACCAAAAATGGCTTCTGCTATGGTATACACATCATCAACAAATTACCATACGGCCAACAGGCCAAGAAGCAAACAGGGACCTGGCAACGTTCCAAAATTCAATACAAATAAACCCACTCATTGAAGAGTGGGTTTAAGCCTTCCCTAGAAGAAAGAAGGTCGCAAAGACATTGGACAAGAGAATCTGAGTTAACCACACTCTTCACAGTGTCAGCAGAGGGAAGAGATCAGAGCCAGGACATTGATTTGCATACAGTAAAAGGAAAAAAATAACCCTACCAATGTGAGTAAATAACTCCCCAGTACTGACCTTTTGAGAAACAATTCAATTTCAGAGTGACTGGGATGGCAATAATATGGTATTTTTGCACAGACTTGGCTGCAGCATATTCATTACAGAACAAGACAGAAATTAAAGATGCTATACAGTATGCGAAGTTTTGGATCCCCCCCTGCCACATAATTTAGTTATATTTATAAAACTGCTTACCGGTTAACTGCTAAGGAGTCTAGTTAAAGTCATTTACTGACAGGAATCATTACAGCCTTCTTTTATTCTGATGATAATGTACTAGATCCTTTAAAAAATAAATATATATACACACATTGTATTTTACCTTTGTAAAGCAAAATATATGCTCCCTAGTTCCATTAAACTTGTACATATATGAAAAACCCTTAAAAGAACAATTATTTAAGATTGCACATCAAAGATGTTAGAAACATTCAGTTCAAGTTGGGAGCGCGCTCATATCCTACTTCAATACAAACCTGTGGACACAGACCCTCAGGATGTAAAAGCCTGATTATTTAAAAGAGCATTCATTAGGCTGCATTCCACTCTGTAACGACACATTTCAGTCCGACATACATAAATTACTCCCCTGCTAAAGGCCACGTTATCAACTGCAATTTATCTTTTGTTGTGCAATAACATTTATTCCCCAAAGAAGGTACATGCACGTGGCCTCCACTGCATTTTCTAAGTATCAGTTTGAAATAAGATTTTCAAAATGCTCTAATGATTTAAAAGCCTATATTCTGTTTGCAAAACTAATGTAAGCACTTACTGACAAAAAGTCATGAAAATTCAGTGGGATGGATGAGGTTTTGAAAACATTATACTTCAGTAGCATTTTGTACCTCGGCCACCAGCAAACCTAGATGGAAGTGGCCTGATTCAAGGAGTAAAGATGCACCCAGAGGGAACAAAAAGATAAAATACTGTGTTTTAAAAAGAAACCTCTGAAACATATTTAGAAGCCATCATACTTTCAAGGGCATGACACATAATATTTTATTATAATGAAAAATGATTGTAAACATTTCCCTTATTTCACATTAACTACAGAAAGGTGTTTTCAAATTCCCTCTCATTTTGAATTTGTTAATTCCAGGAGCTCATAAATTCAATACGTGGAGTATCTTCACATTGCAACACACCAGATCGGACATTCATTTGCAAGAAGCAAACAGCTTACTTCCCCAATTTCAACTGGGGAAAAAAGTCCTCACATAATGCAAAACTTGTTGCTTCATTCCAGAATCCACAGTCCTGACACAGAACTGGGTTTTCCTAAGGGTATGGAAATACAAAAAAAAAACACAACAGAAAAAGTCACCACATAAACCTCTGGATTTCATCACTATTTGGCCATTGGAAGGTTTTGTTTAGAAAAAGATAAAAAGTTACAGCATTCACAACAATATAAAAAGCCAACTCCAGAAGCTGTCTGTATAGAGATGGAAATGGCATATTGACCCTATATATTAAGAATGGCAAAATGAAGTAACGAAATTCTAACAATTTTTGAGGAACTGTGACTGCTAATAAGCATACAAAATACATTAAAATCCAGAATATTGATTTTGATTTTAGTGTATCAGCAAAACTCCAGCCAGCAAACATATAGACTGGAACTAATACATATTTTACAAGCTCATGTCTTTGGAAGATTTTTCTCCAGACGTAAAATGTATAATGTCTGTTATCTGCTAGTAAATACTTATGAACATAGGTAAATTTCCAGATCAGAGATAAAGAGATGACAGCGATTAAGCTGTACTGCACAGGGTGCTTGCGTAATGACAGAAGGAATTTCCTGATTTTAGCAGGAGTCAATAAATGAGGGAGTGAAAAAAAGACAGTAAAAGACAGAAAATAGAACAGCTGAGGAAAGTGCAAACAGGCTTCATGGCTACTTCTGTCTCCAACAACTATCCCACCATTGATGAAGACAAAAACAAAGAACACCGTTACTAATACAATGTATGGCCAAGTTAAAGCAGCAAGTGTAACCAAGTTTTTAAGTGATAGGAGATATTCAATTAGAAACCACAATATTCTGATCAAATGTGAAAATGATTCTTTTCTGGAAGAAATCTTTTCATCTTTCTTTTTCTGTAATGCTGTCTTCCAGGCTTCATTTAGCTTCTCTGCAACAACATTTCCAGCACAGAAAACTGTCCACACAATATTAGTCTGACGAAACATGAAGCCACAAAATCCAAGCAGAGCTGAAGTTTTATGGTTACCATAAAGGCACATTAAATAGGCAAAGAGAGTGAAAAATACTGATCCTGGGTCGGTATAATAAAGGAACGTAAAAAAATAAAGGGTGGGAAACACTGCAAGAGTTAATGTAGACAAGATTCTCTGGAAACCAGATATAGCCTAGAGAAGAAGCAGAAAAATGTGGTTAGCAACCTCCAACAAAAATAAAAAACAAACCAACAAACAGAAACCAAATAAAGACTGTCATTTTGAAAATTCCATTAACACAATATAACGTTTCTTATGCTCTTTGGTTCTATTACTGCACAAGCATAATATTGCACAAGCACAATATGCACAATACTGCATATTTTTGTTAACCTCTGACTATGTTAATACAGCATATTGGACAATGTTAAAAGACAAATGAAAGTACGGAACATTATTGCAGGTGAGTTAAAAATATGACAATGAAAATATACCAACTGCTTTCATACGTCAAGTGCTCACATACTTGTGGCACTAACATCATGGTGGGAGCATAACTGCTCCCATAGCTAGGATAAAAGAGTTACACTAGTGGGCAAAAAGAATAGAAGAAAAATAAAATCAATGTTTTATGCCCCTGCAATCTCATCATAAGATTTTGTTTATTTGTGAAACAGCAGAACACATTGTTCTATGCTTACACTATTGCTTCTTTTGAAGTCAGTCCACATAGTGGCCAGTTCCAAGTTTCTAACCTTTGGTGCAGCTTTTATTGTTTATCCATGAGTTAGAAAAGAAACTTTAAAGAAGGTAGGAGACCATGCAGTTAGAAACTCCTCCCGATTATCTCACACTCTACACGATACAATGCAATTCACAACATTAAAAAAAGTGGCATGATGTTTCTGAATGATGTAGCGTGGGGTGAAACAGCCAGTCACCACCTTACAGAAAAAATGCTGAATTCAAAGAAATGCCAACATACAACTACACTTTCTAATGCTTAGACTACTGTCTTAGAATCTTTTGTTTTCTTACATTTTTAATTCCATCTCCAAGCATAAAATTAGAAGTATTCTGAAAGTGAAAACACTGTTGAATTTGACCCAATTCTGTATAGTCTGATCATATGCTTAAATATGAAGAGCCTCCTGTAAGAAAATACATCAGAATACATTTTCTTTATAGCAAAGGTATCCTTCAGTTATCAGGGAACAGGAAAAAAAAGCGTTCTTATGGTTAAATGTGAAACTAAAGAACTTCACTAAGGTGAAAGATTTTTAATATGCCATTAGCCACTGGAACAGTTTACCTACTGCAGTGGTGGATGTTCCACCACTTAAAACACACAATATTCTTTCATCCAAGTTGAACTGTTACTGTGTGGATGAGTGGACAGCTAGGCAGGTAAGAACTGGCTGGATGGTTAACTGGTCACACTCCATCCAAAGGTAAGCATAACAACCAAAGTATCACAGGGACCTATAGTGGGACCTGTCCTGTTTAACATCTTTATCAATGATTTGAAGGCAGCAAGAGTACACTCTCATCAAGTCTGCATTAGCAAGAGCATAGTAATTTCCCTTAATCTGTTGTCATCTCTCTTTACTCTATTTGTCAGGCTGCACCTAGAACACCACGTCCAATTTTGTGTCCTGTGATACAAAAAAGGCAGCAGTAAACTGGAGCAATGGAAGAGGGCCAAGACAGTCGAGGGCTGAAGCACCTGCCCTGAGAGTAGAAGTTGAGGGAGCTGGCCTTGTTCAGCCTGGAAAATAGATAGCTTGGGGGACTGAACAGCAGCCACCAATACCCGTGAAGATGTCAAGAGGTAAAGGGACCCAGGTTGCCTGAAGTGGTACATGGTGGGAGGATGACAGACAACAGTCAAACTGAAATGAGAGATTCAGTCACTCTCCATCCCTGGAACATCTTCCAGCCTTGGAACATCTTCCAGCCCCAACCCTGATAAACGTGGTCTGATTTCGGGGCTAGCCTGCTTCAAGCTGGAGGGTGGACCCTCTAAGATCCCTTTCAACCTGAATTATTCTCCAGTTATTTCCAACCTGAATTATTCCCCAATTCTAAATATTGACATCAAACCTGGTCTCTTTCTAAAGAACACATTTTATTTTAAATGAAGCTCACAGAGCTTCATTCAGGATTCACTAGTTGAAGTTTTGCGGAGAATCTCAAGAAATTCCCACTAGATGAACATTCAGAACTTTGGATACTAAGTCTATATGATTATAACTTTATTTCAGTAGGACTACTTATGCACAAGAGTAAATTTACAGGGGATTGCACCCTGAGAGACAAAAAAAGATACTATAAGAATTTAGAGAAAAGGAATGTGCCTCCTTAACTAAACTGGTAGTAGTATTTGTGGTTATATAAAACTGAGGACAACTCACATACATAGCAAAGCAAGCATACACAGACCCACCAAAATTGATGGTATGAGCACATAACATTATTCTACTTTGACTGTACCTTATTCTTCTGATGGATCTTGAACAGAAGTAAATACAGTAGATAGAAGTTCCCGGCACTGAAAAGGAGGTTAATGAAGCGGAGCATTGCTGCAGAGCACACCACGCTTCCCGTCCAGCCGAAGAGCCAGGCCGCTGGCTTCACTATGCCCACCGAGGCCAGGTACAGGCCTGGCAGAGTGGTGATCATGGGGTCCCACTGGGAGGAGGAGAGAGCAACAGGGTCATGGAGCTGCTACCACACAGAAAGAGACCAGGGATGTGTGATGGGTTATGGTATACCATCCCCACCCACGCCTCATTTTGTTTAGCTGTTCAGTGGAATGAATATCTGAGACTGAGATTTTTGACTGCTTTGTACCCTGCCCAGCACACCACTGCACAACAGGAAGCAAGACACCAGCGTTTCAAGACAACAACGCCCACAAACCAAAGAATGGTTTAGACTGGAAGGGATCTTAAAGATCATAGAGTTCCAACCCCCCTGCCATGGGCAGGGACACCTCCCACTAGAGCAGGTTGCTCAAAGCCCCATCCAGCCTGGCCTTGATCACCTCCAGGGATGGGGCATCCACGACTTCCCTGGAAAGCCTTTTCCAGTGTCTCACCACCCTCACAGAAAATAATTTCTTCCTGATGTGTAATCTAAATCTACTCTCTTTCGGTTCTCTTTAAGTTTAAAACCGTTACCCCTCATCCTATCGCTACACTCCCTAATAAGGAGCCTCCCCCCCAATCTCCCCTGTCGCCCCCCTTCAGGCACTGGAAGGCCGTGGTAAGGTTCCCTTTTCCAGGCGGTATGTTCACAGAAACCATCCATCCTGACTGGAGAACACCAGCCGGGAGGGCTCCCGCCCCGCACCTGCAGGAAGCGACCCTGGCAGTAGGCCTGCGCCTGGGGGACGTGGAAGACCTCGTCCATGTAGGGCCCGCGCTGGTGGCGGTTGATGGCCGCGAAAAGCAGGCACGACAGTAGGAAGGCGCCGCTCATGGCGGCGGAGAAAGCGTAGGCCTCTCCCCGCTCCATACTGCCGCCGCCGCCGCCGCCACGCTACCCGGGAAAGGGCCGCCCTTCCGGGGAGGGCTGGGCGCCGGGAGGAGGGGCCTGGAGGCGGCAGAGACCATCACCCGGAGACGGTGAGGGCTTGGGGGACTGTAGCGAGGGAGGAAGGAGGGAGGGAGCGCGGCCAGTGGCGGGCGGGAAGGGGTGAGGAGAGCGGTGGGGCTCCCCGTGGAGCCCGCACGCGTGGGGGTTCCTCTCTACGAAGCCGTGAAATCCGTAGAGGAGCGGTCGCGTGTTATTAAAATGGTGTTTTATAGGAGCGGGGGCGTGCGTGTGCGTGACAGTCCCCCTGGCGGAGGCGGAATGGCCCTGAGGCACCAGCTGGAGCTGTTCCCCGGATGCGGCGTTACTCTCCTGCTCTTCGACCGCGTCAAAAACGCCGCCGCCCTGAGGAAAAAGGCCATGGAAGGGGCCATCGAGGGGGCGTTCCTCAGCCCGGCCATGGTGAGGGAAGGCGTGTGTTGTCCTGCTGGCGGGGCGTGAGCGTGCCGGAGGCTGCGTGGAGATCCTTCCCTGTGTGGAACTGTGTGGGAAACGACCGGCGCTTGTAATCCCTGGCCTGCGAGGTGCTGCAGGCCTGCTTTGCTTTCTCCACGCTTATGCCCCTCATTTGACTTCATTACAGTGTCCTACAAGTGTAAGGGCTTGTCTGTGGAAAAGAGCCCTGGCAGGATTGTCCAAATTAATTATCATTTTGATGCACTTTGTGCCCTACTTGGTGGGGCTTTTAAATCTGTTTCTATCTGAGTGTGGCCAGCAGGTCGAGAGAGGTCATTCTCCCCCTCTGCTCTGCACTGGTGAGGCCACAACTGGAATACTGCATCCAGTTCTGGGCTCCCCAGTTCAGAGGGACAGGGAACTACTGGAGAGAGCCCAATGTAGGGCAACAAAGATGATTAAGGGATTGGAGCACCTCCCTTATGAGGAAAGGCTCAAAGAGCTGGGGCTTTTTAGCCTGGAGAAGAAAAGGCTGAGGGGACACCTTATCTATGTTTCCAAGTGTCTAAAGGTGGGTTGAAGGATGGTGGAGCTGCACTCTTCAATGGTTCCTAGTGACAGGATGATGGGCAATGGGCACAAGCTGGAACATAGGAACTACCATTCAAGTACAAGGCAGAACTTCTTTACAGTGAGGGTGCCAGAGCCCTGGAACAGGCTGCCCAGAGAGGTCGTGGAGTCCCTTTCTCTGGAGATTTTCAAAACCCACCTGGATGCAGCCCTGAGTGATGTGCTCTGGGCAATACTGCTTGGCAGGGTAGTTGGACTAGAGGATCTCTAGAGGTCCCTTCCAACTCTAACAATTCCGTGATCCATGATTCCGTAAAATGGAATTGTTCAATACTCTATCAAAAATCAACTGCTGCTTGAAGCCTTAGTTCTCATGTAAACCTGTAACTGGTTTCTGAATCCAGTCTTTTGTTTTGTTTTGTTTTGTTGGGTTTTTTTTGTTAGAATTGGCAAAGCAGTAAGAAAAAAAATCTAATCTGGCAGTTTACTGACAGAGGGTTTATTAATGTGCTTCTTTTTTCAAAAGATTGCAGTAACCTGAAATATAGCATAATCTTTATGTCAAGGTATATCCCACACAGTAAATAATATTAACTTTGGTAGAGCAAGAATGGCCAAAATAACTTCCAGGATACCGTATTGCTCATTTTTATGGTTGCAGACTTAAGTAAAATTAAGTAGTAAGATTTTTTTTTAGGATTTAAGATACCATGTTAAATTTTGTTTAACTTCTTTTGTTGTATTTACAGATTGTAGATCCCTTTCAAATTCTTGTGGCAGCAAACAAAGCAGTTCATCTACAAAAGATTGGTAAAATGAAGACCAGAACTCTCTATTCAGAAATTATTTTCAGCCTTTCACCAAACAACAATGTAAGAATTACTGAACAGAATTACTTTTTTTTTGCCAGGGAAGCTTGCTAAGTTCCATGCAGCCAAGCTAAATATAGGTATTCACTTAACTGTTTACCTGGCTACTAATAGAAGTTACTGTTATTTTTACTAATAACACTAATAGGCTGTTATCTCTTGTAGCTCATCAGAATTACATTAATGTAAAATCTGTGACAATTTATATTCTCAGTATATTTTTCATCTTTTCTTAGATTTCAGATGCATTTAAAAAGTTTGGCATTTCAGACAGTGACACAGCAGTACTCATTGTTCTGGTTGCGGACAGTGGAAAAACTATAAATGTGGAAGACATAGCATCTCAGGTAGAAGGCCAACAGCTTTCTCTAGATGAACTCCCCCAACTCACAGACACTGCCAAAGTTAAAAAGGTAAGTAACCAAAACTGGCATAGAGAAAAAGGATAGTTTATTTAGTTGTCAGATTAAATATCAGTAGACGTAATAAACTTGGGATTTGTGTTTCTTTGGCATAACTGGAAACTTGTTTTAAGTGAAGTTTGATTATTTCTTTCTTAAATCTTCTTACTCTGGAAAAAAAAAAGTTCTAGTTGTCACACCCTGACATCACAAATTTTAAGTCATCAAATTCTTAACATTGTCAGGAAGTTGGAACATAAAAATAAATTCCATCTTGCTGCCTACCACTCAGTTACTTTTCCTTCCTGTTTTCTCAGGCGAATATCCATTTAATTAAAAATAAATTTTCAGTTCTGAACAGTTTCGTAATCTTAAGCACATAAATAGTCCCAGCATGGGTGGCTGAAATAAAAATGTGATGATTAGCTGCCAGGAGCTGTTAGGGCATGTGTGCTTTTAACAAATTACCATATGCTAGATAGGTATCTTGAAGCATATGTGTTCCACTTGAGAAGATCCAAGTAGTTTGGATCGTGTCCATCATGTCGATCGTGTCCATCAAAGTAATGATAGGAGACATGAATGAAATTGGACAAATCGTAGTTTATAATGTGGAGATAAATACACTGTTCTTATTCAGTTTCTTTCCTTTGTCTCTTGGAGTTTCAGAATTTGCTTGGTTCCTCAGTCACTATTCTGTCTTCCAGGCAAGAAAAGATAGGAATTTCTAATGTAAAATGTGAGGGAGAGGGGGAAATCTTTTCTTGTTGTGTATATATTTTTAGAAGATATGTGATGATTTTTTTCCTCTCCTTATACAGGTTTTATGTCTTTTTTGTTCTTTTTCTCTGCAGCTGTACAAAATTACTCCACAGGAAGAAAAAATTGGCACCTTATTGGACAGTATTGTTTGCAGAATGTCAACAAAAGATGTCTTATGAAAATGTGGAAATAAATTTATTTTTTTTTTAAGGAAAAAGAGAGCTTCATTGCAATTCATCATGCATATGAGGGAAAGTGATACAGCACCGAGTAGTTTGATGACATCTGAGCTCTAACCATAAATGAGGGAGCTGGGATACAGGGGCAATCTGTGCTGTGTTGTAAGCACTGAGAGCAATTGTTCTGCTGATGAGTTACTGAGTTACTGCCCACCCTTTTGGAACTGGAAGGGGCAGGAGGGGCACCATGTCAAGCAGTGGGGGGACAGTGGGCATCAGAGGTGCAGAGAAGGTTGGTATGGATGGTGCTGTGGTGGTGGTAGCGCCTGACAGTCTGATGCCATCAGACACAGTGTGCTGCTGAGGGACTGGTGTGTTGCTGTGGTGCTCTAGTGTTGGTGTTCAAAGATAAAGAGAGGTGGCTTTACTGTATAACACCGCATTATGATTGGTGATGCTGACTTCCTAGGGCCTGGTTCCAGGTGCAGAATTCACAGAGAAATTTCAACCTTCTATTTGTTCACTTTAGTTGTCAATAGAACTTACATAGCATTCTGAGAGGGTCTTTGAACTCATTTGGTCTTGTTGAACCAGTGTTAGGAAAGGCCATCAAAAATACTGATTTCCAATAGTCACCAGGTCCAACAGCCCGGTGTGAAAATCATTTAATCACCTCTTCAGCGCATCCTGTTCAAGAAAAATTACATCCTAATTAGGTAGAAATCTATACTATTATCGTTAGGCTGTATGGTTTTTCTGGGATGTGTATAAAACCATAGGTGTCTGTGTTGTGGTGTTTTTCTTGAACATTCTTCTTACACACAGTATTTGGGAAAACAAAATTAGAGCTGAAATTTTATCCACTACAGTAAAGAGACCAGCAAACTGACATACAGACCTATTTAATATGGAAACCCCTAGCTTCTGGTTTACATTGTTGTTTTGGTTAATCCTTCCCTCAATTAAAACACAGTAGAAATACCATCTTCTTCTTACCAACCAAATCAGTGGCAAAACAATTACCAAGTACCAAGAGAATTACAAGGTTTATTAAAAGAAATTATTCAGGAGAAATGGCTGTGCTGATTTCTTGGTGTAAGGGTGGTTTTACAGAATGCTCATCCTCTCTAAAGGGAAACGTGAGGCAGTAGTGAAAAATGGAGCTTGGAAGGGTGTGAGTCTTGAAATCTCACATCAGCATGTGAGAATGACCACGGAAAATAAAAGATTTGTTTTCCTTTTCTGACAGTCCAGTTGGTACATGGAGTATATCATCAGATTTGCTGGCTGAACCGCTGACGTTGGTTTTGGTAGCCTAAAATAGCAGCAGGCAGGTATGCCTAAACCACAGCCTTTTTAGAACATGTGTAAAACATCAGTCTGGTCTGTTTAATATAGGAGAAATATTAATAAAAAGATGACTGGGTGAGAGAGATGACTGATACACAAGTTCCAAACCTGGGTTCTCAGTTGTCAGGCTATTTCACTGATGTAGAAACAGAAAATCATTTGTTACTGCTGACATGAGTTAAATTATGAAATTGTGATTTCCTGTGAGACCCGAATGAGCTGTTTTCATGGGTGGATTTACCGGAAATTAATTTGGGAGCTGAAGCCTCCATCGTATCACTCAGGTGGGCTGAGGATTTGGGTCTGTTGGCGGTGAAGACTATGCCATTGCCCTGCAAGACCAGTTTTCCCCTAGTGCTAGTTGCATTTATCTAAGTTAAACAAAGCATTTACAAAAACTGGTAATAAACATTTTTGTATGTTTGTCCTTCTGAACACATTAAAAATCAGTAAATTTGCATCTCTAATGTTTACTGTTAAATCAACTACTGCTGTTTTGCAGCAAAGCAGAAGTTGAAGGAAAAAAGAACAGTTTTTTCCAAACATTTCATGTTCTAATGCTCTGAACTTTGATACCTCATCTCTTGTAGCGCAAGGAAAACAGAGGAAGCTGAAGCACTTTTAATACCTTATTTGGATCCCCAGTGCTTTGGAGACAGGATTTGTATATTTAACAGGTAAATCCCAAAGTATCCTGTGATCAGTTGTTCTAGATTTTTTTTGTTTGTTGTTTATTTAAAGTGGGACCGTTGCTGGGTTGTTTGGGTTTTGGGTTTGTTTTTTTTTGCCTGTGCTGCCTTTTTAATATTGTGTATATGACAAAAATTGAGTGAATTCAGAAGCCTGTGCTTCTGAAAGGTGATGGCTACAACCCCGTCCACTGCAGAACTTGCTTTCCTGCTTGAACACTTTGCAATACATGAGTTTCGGGGGGGTGGGGGGGGGAAGAGGAGACAGGGCAAGCAAGAAATGGTCTTTACAAAGGCATATTTTATGCTGACTTTGTAGCATGCTGTTATGGTTTGAGAAAACCCATCACAATTTATTCATCCTCCCTGCACCTGTCAAGGCTCAAAAACACAAGGACCTTGAATCCCACATAGCCTTGCTGGCCATAAAGTAAATATTTTCATGAATTCAGACACTAGAGTCTTCTAAAAGTGCATTTTTCCCCAGCATTAGAAGAAAAGTTAGTACTGTGTCTCTCAACCCAGGAGGTGAAGCCAGCAGCTATTGCTGTTTGAGTTAAAGATGGTTCCCAAGCTTCTCAGCTGAGGTAGATCTGACATGGGTCCAGGCCTCTGGCCTGTCCATCACGTTGCAGGTATTCCGTGCAGCAGGAACCCAGATACATACTCCAGGAAAACTTGCCTGCCCTGTCATGAGGGGAGGATATCCAGTAGCAGAACAGGATCTGCCATCAGCCTTCACTACGGGCCAGAGCCTGTGGGGGATTGGATGTGTCTCCATCTCGTGGCTCAGGGACTGTATGTTTTGGCAGATGGCAAATCTCACAGGGATGTGGAAGGGAGGAGCAGAGGGTAGGCTGCTCACATCAGGTTGACTCCCCCCCGTGTGCTCTGTGGCCACATCTTGCAGACCACCATCACGAACGTGGCAGCACAAGGGATGGGCATTCATGGCTCTGGCAGCTCCATTTGTGATGCCAGGATGTCTAAACCTCTCTCTCCTCTTGTGCTGTTCAATGGCATGTTTATAGGGGAGGGACCATCCTTTTGCTTTCACACTAGTTCATGCCATATGGTTTATGACTGGGGTCCTTATGTATTTAATGTGTTAATCAGCTATTATTATTATTATTATTCCTATGTGTGCTGTTCTTGAGACAACATCATCAAAGCTCTGCTCCCACGTTAAAGCAGGATGAAGTGGGAGTGCTGCATGGATCCAGGAACACCCAACCCAGCACCCGCACCCACCTTTTGAGAGCTGCTGACCCAGGTGTCTCTGGTGCTACACCGTGCTTTGTCAACATCCCTTGAGGTGTGGTATGCCATGCCATGCCATGCCATGCCATGCCAGTCTTCTCAGAAACACGTCAGCTTATGTCCCCCTCCAAAAATGGATGGATACCAGAGTGGGGTACAACAAGAATTGTTGTCTACAGGTACTGCATAATTACAGACATGTATCTAACTGTTCCCAAGTTATTCAAAATGTCTTGCAGTTCTTTGTTTATTCGGATGCTGTTTAATTTAGGCAATGCTGAAATTTTGGGGTTAAGCTGAGTTTAAGTTTATAGTATTGCTCCCAACAGCCACTGCCCCTCAGAGTTACCAGTTCATTAACCTGAGCTCATCCAGAGTAGGCAAGCATAAAATTAACAAAGAGTTTAAGAGAGGCTGCCAACTGGCTGCGTCTCCAGAAAGCTTGCAGGTTTTCTCAAGGGCATTACTTCCCTGAAAAAATGGGATTATGGAATGGTCCCCTTCAAGAATGGGCTGGTGTATGTAGAGGTTGATACTGTCATGAGGTATTAATGAACTATGGAAAAGCAAGCAGTGGTTGAAGATTAATTAAATACATTGATTGAAGAGCAAGACAGTTGGTTCTGCAAAAAAAGGATGCTTACAAATACACTTTATTTCATGGTTTTATTCCTGAGTTTACAAAGGCATTACCATAAGTTAAAAATATGCAGATGCAAGTCCCATAAAAACTCTCTTAAGCAATGGAGATGAGAATTTGAGTTGTTGAGAGTTCTTCCCTCACCTGCAGGATAGCTAGTCTTACTATTTTATTTTTTTTCTACGTTGTTGTGACACAGCAGATTATTTGACTACTTATGTATTTGACCACTTATATATTTGATCATGGATTAGGACAGGTACTTTTAGCAGAGGTAGAGACTGGATAGCCTAAGTTACAAAATGGAAAGCTGGGGTGGGCAAAAAAACCACTGACCAGTAAAAACATAAGCTGAACCCTTCTTTTAGCAGAATGTGCTTAAATTAAGTTTCGTATACATGCAGAAGGTAATATCAACATTTTTACAGTGCAAACAGGTATATGTTATCCACAAAGTCACATTCCATACATTGCCTATTAAATTGCTTCACAAGTTCAGTCCCACAAGTAGCAACATTTTAAGCAGTTTCAAGTAAACTGTAATATGCTGAGACCATGTTTTTCTGCACCTCCAGGGTATGGATAATCAAAACAAATATTCCTTTAAATATTTGACAGAGAAAGGATATTGCTGCTATGAGGATGAATCCTTTCTTGACCAGGCTCCCCAGATTGCCATTAGAAGGATCATGACAATCACTGTGTAAAGGGTATGGACTGTAGCAAGATCATCTCCACGCTGGGGCTGGAACCCCGAGGCGCTGTGCCAGTTCTCACCTTTGCTCCCACTGGGTTTCTGTCTGTGAGCACGGAGAGAATGTATCCTGCCGTAACAAAAAGCAAGATTAAGATTAAAATTTATTCATTTTTTATTAACAGTTCTGTAGTGTTTATAATGAAGTCCAGATTGTGCATTGTATCATTGACTAGATTTGGGAAAGAGTTTTTCAAACTGTATGGGGCTCATGAAGTAATTTCCATAATTGGAAATGCAAAACATTTACCAGCCATTTGGTATTTCTCTCCCACTGACAGGCAGAGAGACTGGGTGTGGGCTTGTTAGAGGATTCGCAGTGCTCTTCCTCTTCACTGGTGATATAGATCAGTTGTATGAGAAAAAACATACTCTTTCATTTTGCAATGTTATGTAAGTGTCAGGGTTTTAAAAATATTACCAGTTTCTAAAGCTTTAAACCATGGGAATAAGCACAGCCTGTGCTGCGTGAGCTTCCCATCCTGCTCGGATAATGTCTTTTCTATCTCTGCTTTTCTGAGGGGACTTCCCTCTGCAGTCTATTCATTAGCCAAAGATACTAATCAGGAGTAACTACAAAAAGCGTATCTGCAGCATTGCCTGGACTAACATTTTACATTGCTTTCCCAAATGGTTTGAAAGTGGAAGTATCAGCCTATGGTAACTGACCTTCAATTATTGCTATCTCTACTGAAAATTGCTTGCAAAGCCCCAGTGGGCTTTCTTCGTGGGGTTTTTTTAAGAGAATGTTGAATGAATTCTAACTGGAATGCCAAAATGAAATCAACCAGCTTGTGATTTTCCCGTAGCTTAGGAAGGGGTCTGAGAAGTATTAGATGTATTACAGCTTTGGTTCATGCATGGTTTCTGCTGTTACCAGAAGAGTAGGAGTTACCAAAGATGTTAGTGCAGATACAGCTTACAAGTAAAGAACGTTTACATGCAAATTATATTTATGTACTTATGCACACGTGGAAGAGAGCTGTCAAAACTGATTTGTTAAAAATGAAAGAGTAGGAAGTGCGATCTGCAAAGGTAATTCATCAATAAAATAGAAGTTCTGCAGCCGAGATTTACAGAAAGGAATTGTAGAATTAGAAATACACATCTAACATTCGTATTAGGACAAGAGCTACCTTTTGTCTTGTGTAACTGCAAATCAAATAACACAGTTCATGATAAGCAGGCAACATCACATGAAGATCATGAGAGGAATATTCTGTTAATAGTTTGCTTTCCTATCTCTACCCAAAGGGAATGCAGCATGCGCATCTTACCTCCTGCAAGCATTCATGGTGTCTTGGTGATTGAGTTCCCAATGCGTCAGATTTCTTCTTGAAGAGACAAAAAAGGCCTTTTTTATCCTCTCGTTTCCTTGCACAGAAAAGGAAAATCTTCACTCAGTACCAACAGAAAGAATCTTTCTTCCAAGCCCACAACTAGACCAATGCTAATCTGGGAATGCTTGATATGTGTCAATCAAATTACTGGTTTTCTAAAGCCGATTTTGACATAGTTCTTCAAGAAATTCCCTGGAATGGCTCACAAGGCAAGAAATGAGTAATCCCAATGACTGGCTTCTTTTAGCTGCTGGGATCCCTTCTTATAAACAGTAGCTTGCTGCTAAAGTGTTGCCAGATTCATAGCAACCCAAGTAATGCACAGATGGAGGGTGCTGGTGATGAATAATGCAGGATGAGCTGTAACTCAGAACTACTTTCTATTAGATCACAGGCTATTTTTGGGTAAAACTTAGTTGCTTTCTTCAACTGTACTTGGGTTTAACTTGCCTGGAGTGAAATTTCAAGCCATTACCACTTCAACGTGCTCTAATATTCAAACATTTTCATGAAAAACTAGGTGCTGCCTTTAATAATCTGTTGACTTTTATAACATGATCATATTCAATAAGCAGTCAATAAGCACTATATCAGCACAAAAGAAAACACTTGGACATCTAGGGTTAGTAACAAAGTCATACCCCTCCTGTTTTTCCCTGACCACCTGGAGCCATTAATTAACACAACACCTTGCCAATGTAGAAGTTCTCCCAGAAGCTGTGCTTTGCCTCATTAGCTGGGTATAATATAAAATTAGCTGGGTAGCTTTAGTATAATAAATCCAATGGTCCAGTAACTATTTGTAAGGCTCATGAATCAACACATTTAAATTTGTAGTTTAGAAAAAAAGGCCAAAGCCCTTCTTCCTCCCTCCCCCAAGAATGTGAACACCTTCTTGTGTCATCTTAAACTGGAAAAAAAGTTAAAATAACCTTATTTCGCATTTAACTCTTACTATAAGCTTGTTGTCACATACAATTGCTGTGAAGACAACACTGAACTTGTAGTTCTGGTGCATTTCTAAAGTCTTTTGCCTTTCCTTCACATAGTATTCATGTTTTTTATAGAAATAGAATTGGTTCCTTTAATTTTAGCCAAAATATTGGCAATTTCCAAATTAAGACTGAGGTTTTTTAGTGATATTCTCAGCTGTCTTAAAACTCTTTTCTGCAAGTAACATTCATAAAAAGAGCTTTCTCAATTTCATCAAGATGGTGACTGTGTAACACAAACCGATGGGATCTCCATTTCCCCTCATTGGGCTTGTGACAAGTACCTCAGGGTGCCTTTCAGCAGAGGCCCAGGTGCTGTTTACTTCTAACGCCCGTTCCAGTAAAACCAATAAATTGTCAAGGAAGTAAACGTTCCCTTTGAAGCCTTTCAGATGTCATGTTTAGGGACACCCGCGCCACCTCGTTAAAAACCGCCACGGTCAGTGACTGAGGCGGAGCGGCCTGGCCCCGCCCCCTCAGCGCCACTGGCGGCTGTTGGGCCAACTACAAGTCCCAGAAGGCCCCGGGGGAAGAAAGGGACGTCCGTTATCTTTCGAACCTACCAATGGGAGCGCGCTCAGTGAGTGACGTAGGCGGGGGGCGATTTGAAACGTCCGGGCGGCATCCCTGCGCTGTTTCGTGCTCGGCGGCCCCGCGGCGGTGGGTACCGGCTCGGGCCTTCCCCCGAGACCCGGCTGTGGAGGGGTCGTTGCGGTCGGGAGGGTGGTGGGCGGCCCGGGCTGCTCCTCGCTCCTTTGGGTGCGCCGGTGGGCCCTGCTGGGCAGCCCCTTGAGCGACTGGAGCAGGCAGGCCCGAGCTCGGCGTTAGTCTCTTGGGGGGGACTTGGTCACCCTCTCGGCGAAGCCTGGGTGGGTTCCCTTAAGGCAGGGGAGAGTCGAGCTTGGGTCGCCGGAAAATCGTATTTGGTGGGTTTCTGTCCCCCCTTGAAAGGCTCCGTCTTGGGCACAGCACACGTTTCTTCTGCGGACGAGAGATGGGCTAAGTCTCACTTATGCCAGTCTCTAATTAGTGCTGTAAAAAACCTTTTTTTTTTTACTTTAGCGTGTGGGTTGGCAATGTTGGTCTGCAACTGTCAACTGGTGCTGCCCATCGCAGCTGTACTTACTCATGTAAGGAGTTCAGTTACTGAACACAGAGTTCACATTAAGGAATTTGAGAAATTCTAGACATCACTGCTGTATTTGAAGGCTCTTTTTACAGAGGTTGCAATGCTTTATATATGCACAGTCTCAGATCGTTTAACCCAAGACAGGATGGTGAGATGTGTGACATTCCATAAACTGTGTTATGTTTAGGAACAGCATAACAATCTTCAAAGGGAATGCTTACCTCTTTGCTAACTTGGCAGTATCATGAAATTCTGTTGGCTTTTTTTAACCTACTGCATAGCTAATCCTGTATTTTCCAGACGCTATGGAGAAAGGAAAAGAAAAGGCAGTGCATTGCTCAGGTCAGGTGACTGAAGAAACACAGGATATTTGCATGAGCAATGGTAGGTGGAAATGTTGGGATGGTTTCTGCATAATGTATCCCTTATTAAAAGTTCAGACAGTTCAGAACAATAGACCTCCTGTTCCTGCTTCATAGTTTGTTCTGTGTACTTGTTGCCTTGCATGGGCTGCTGTTGCCAGTCTCAGACTTACAAGCCTCCTCAAGAGCTTATGGAGTGCTGGTGCTAGAGTGTGTGTAGTAGTGATGTGATGTTATCAACCTCTCTTCCATATATTTGATCTGAGTTCTTCCCTTTTCCTTATCTGTCTGCCGTGGATTCAATTAATATTTAGTGTGTATGTTAGCTAACAGGACTCACTGGCTCCTGTTACTGTCCGGTGGTGGTCTGAAGTGGAGAACAAACTGATGGGACAATTACACTATCATGTAGCTCTGGATTATGTTTTCTCACTGTTCTTGATTGGAGGCTGCTCATAACCTTTCCAACAGTCAGATCCCAAGTTCCTGTTAAGGATGATTAGGAAGTAACATTGAGATCTTTCATGATATTTTGGCATCTGTCACAATTATTATCATATTCAGAGCTGTACCTTTAATTTCTTTGGCCTAAAATGTATCTCTTATTTTAATTATTTAAGCTTGGTAGCTAAAAATATCTCTGATATCAGCTTTGCCAAATTGTTAAAGCACAATGTAGTTATTTTTATTGCAAATCCCCACTGACAAAATCCTTCTTGCTATAGTTTCAGATGTTCCTCTTCTGATTGATGAAAAGTTTGATTTTGACCTTTCACTCTCTCCACAAAGGTAAGTGAAGGGACTACAGGTAAATATACTTCTAAAATGGATATATATAAGGTGCTGATCTGACTTATTTTTCTTAGTAGTGGAAATGAAGATGAAGTTTTTGCTGGACCTATGGGACACAAAGAAAAATGTATTGCTGTCAATGTTGAAGCAAAACAAAATGCTGAAAAAAAGTGTGTGCCTGTTTCTGATGATAATCTCATGTGGAGCCCACTTACAGATAAACAATTTTCGGAAATTTGCGAAGAAGCTCATTCGTTAGCACTGCAAATACAGACTGGATGCGAGAATGAACAGACTAAAATTAGCCAATCAGAAGAACAGGAAAATAACATTATAGAAAAATTTGTGGAGGACTCGAAGTCAAAATTGAAAATACTGAAAAATGGAAATGTAGAGAAAAGTCCCAGGTCTCTTAAAAGGGAGACATACTGTGTGCAGGATTACCCAGCATGTCAGCTGCCACCTTGTTTTCAGAAGGAATCAGATAAACTTTTGTTAGATAACAAGATGCACGTTCTTCACGCTTCTCCAAACAGAAATCCTGTTAAAATTCATGTATCTCCTACAAAAATGGCCTGTTCACCTCTGACACAAGAACAGAAAACTAAGGAAAGAAATACAAAGGCCACTGGCAAACTGGTAATGGCAAAACCTTCATCTCCTCCTGGAAAAAGCAATTTGTTGACTTTTGAAAAGGTAAAGGCAGCTTCTGGGAAACAATGTTTTGTGTTGTTTTTTTTTAAACATGGCTTTTGTGTGTTTTAGGAATGTTTAAACTGTCTACAAGCTTTTATTCTTAAAAGTGAACTTTAATCTTCTGATGTTTCTCTACCTTATAAGATCCTTAGTCAGGAAACATACAGAAAGAAAAGTCAGGGCAGACACTATGGCATAGTAGCCAACTAGTTTGTTTATTAAGACAATGTAGAATATCTGCAGGAAAACTTATTTTCCTGTGTATTAGTTTTTGTGAATACCATCATTCCTGACTTCTGTTTAAACACTATCTTGTTGCTGGTAAAATTATTCCACTGTTCTTAGTCAATGTGTAAAAATGGCTTTGTTTACTGTTAAACATTGTCGGTGGAGGAGAAGTTAGCCAGATTAGGCCAGGAAAATCTCTTGGCTCTAGTTCTGTCCATGACTTGTCTCAATCATGAAAAGCGCTGATTAATGGTATTGCATTTAGGATGTGGCTACGTGGCCAACTGAACATGTATTCTAGGACAGCAAGGAAACAGTTGTGTTAATTTGTGTACGTAAATCCCAGCCTCTAGACAGAACTTCTGCTGGATTTTATTGCTCTGCACCTTATGACTTAAGCTCCAGTATGCACTGCAAAAACCCCATCACTTATAGGAAATAGGGCACCCTTTGATTTCTTTGGTGTAAGTCTGTCTCTTGTTGATTTGGGTGCTATAAGAAAAGGCACAATCTCAGTGATTTAACTAGCCAAATTGTATCCCATTGTTTAAATAGAGTTTGGATGATGCAGTTGACTATTGTAATGTCTCATCTTTTAGAAAGCTAGAATAAAGCAGAGGAATATGAATTAGAGAGCTGTTATAAGGAACAGCTGTTACTGTATAGAAGTGAACATGATTATATGGAAGTTGTGATGATGAATTGTTGAACTGTCCTTAGGTTGATGTTAAATGTCTAGACTCCAATGTTTTCTAGTATTTGGCAACTACACTCACAAGTGTAACCTTAAACTATGTTAGCTTAAAGACTAAGGACTTGACTAGCTTCAAAGGCTTTTTCATTGATTGTTGTCATAGTTTCTTAAAAAAAAATCAATTTGTGCAAAAAAGACTTTAAAGTGTTTCTAAAAACCACTGTAAAAATGTTGCATTGAAACTTTCAGCCCAAACCAGGAAAACATACTAGTATTTCTACAAAAAGGGACTTGAGCAGCATGGGAACACCTGAAGATCTAACTTCTGCTAAATCTAGTGTTGCCTCAGATGTCATTGAGTCCTCGTTCAATAGCAGTTCCTCAGCACAAGACAAAAAAGTTCTTCCTCCACCAAGCAAGGTAACGGCAAGCACGCGATGTTCTGATAAAAAGAAAAAACTCAATATAGTTTACTTTGTAATTTAAACCTATATTGTCTATAGTGGTTTTAAGGAAAAGTTAGTCATTGCTGTTCTTGAATATATGGTTTAAGTCTATAACACAATGAACATATAAATGTGTTTGATTAACAAGCACTTCCTTTGTTTTTAAAGCAATAGCTGTGGGTAAGGGGTCGGCAATTTTCTGTAAGAAGCAATTTTTTGCTGTGTGTAGTTAACTATATGAAAATGTTGTCATAACTTGTATGAAGGTTTCACAGTACCATGTCCAGATGGCTTCTGAATATCTCTAAGGATGGAGACTCAACAACCCTTCCAGGCAACCTGTGTCCGTGTTTAGTGACTCCCGCAGTAAAAAAAAAACCAAGTTTTTCCTGATGTTCAAAGTAGAACCTCCTGTATTTTCAGTCAGTGCCCATTGTCTTTGGCTCTCTCACTGGGTGCCACTTGAACACAGTTTTTTCAGATATTTATATATATTGATGAGATCCGACTTGAGCCTTCTCTTTTCTAGGCTGAACAGTCCCAGCTCTCTAAACCTTTCCTGAGATGGGAGATGCTCTAGTCCCTTAATCATCTCAGTGGCCTTCTGCTGGACTCTTTCTAGTAGCTCCAAATCACTTTCATACAGTGGAGGCTAGAACTGGATAAAGATCTTGAGGTTTGACCTCTCTAGTGGTGAGCAGAGAGGGATGATCACCATCCTTGACCTGCTGGTAACACTCCTCATGCAGCCCAGGGTGCCATTGTGGTCCTTTGCTGCAAGGCCATATTGCTGGCTCAGGCTGAACTTGTCCAGCACTCCAAGGGGGCCTTCCCAGCAAAGCTGCTTTCCAGCTGCTTAGTGCCCAGCATATACTGGTGCCTGGGGTTACTCCTTTTATCCTTGAATATCTTTAAGTCCGTACTCAAGTTTGTGGCAGGAATAAAATTAACAGTCCATCTCCTTGATCTGATGTTCTAGATCTGTCTAATAACCCAGATATAATGAACTGTTTCTGAGAAAATTCACTTTTTTAATTGTGATCTAAGGAAGGAGCTTCTATAAAAATGACAAATGAAAAGCTAGAACACAAAGAAAAAAGCATAGCAAAATAATGTGTTTTTTTGTTTTTGAATAAACTACATTCTCTGATTCAGCCTGGCTTAAAGAAGATAACACATCTGAAACTTCCTGGTGTTTCCAGTGGTCTGGAAAGAAAGACTACTTCATCTTCCTTCTCGTCAGTTTCTGCTGTGAACTCAAGTCTGAATTCAAGTTTACCCATTTCTCCCATAGGAAAAAATGGTAACCACTGTTACTACAGATTTGTGCCACAAATCAATTTTGAAGTAGCTAAGCATGTCTTGGACTGTGGGTTTGTTTTAATGGTGTCCACTACATACAAGCAATAAGAAATATTTTGGATGGGGAATGAAACTGTGTAGGCTATCCCAATAAACTCCTGTGGACTAAAGATAAACTTCTATCATTTGTAAAAACTAGATTCACGTAAGCCTGACACTTACATGCAAGGGTCTGACACTGCTAGAAAGTAAGCAATGCCTCAGGAAACCTGTTCTTTTTGTATGTGATCTTCTGTATTATAGCTAAGTACATGAATTCTGAAAGCTGTCAGCTTGTCAAACTTGTGTTGTAAACAAACAACAAAAACAACAAACCAACCAACACCATAACAACTGGAATATGGGAGGAAGGTGGAAGGCCTGGTTCTGAGTAAGCCTAATGAAAGGATGAGCTTTACTCAAGCAGATAAAACTGAATACAACCAAGAGGCTTATAGTATAGTGAGGACATCAATTTGACCACTTCAGTAAGTCTCAAAGTATCAGAGACAAAGTATCAAAATCTTAAAAATACTGATAGATGTAAGCACCACAGTTCTTTTAGATCTATCAAGATGCCAAGCTACTGGAAATTTTTTTGTACTTTGCTTCTGGATGGATAATAATATATCAGTAAAAGTTAAAGCTTAACAAGAATTATTTTATATGATAGCAGTGTCTAGTCAATATTCATCCTATTAATCAAAGTAACCTACATACTAAAAGAAAGAACCATACAGGAAACTGAGGAAAGCACTTGTGGGGTGGTTCAGCCCACAGTGTTAATAACTGTAACTTGAACTATGACTTTGAATGCCTGCTTAAGGGAACAGAGCTGACTGTGCTGGGAGAATGTTGAAAATGTAACTTTAATCTGCAAGCTGTTTGTGTGTTCCTTGAAGTAATTCAGGAGTTTAGTGAGGAGACTTTCTAAAACGGACAAAACTGCTGGAGAGTTCAGGGAGTAAGTTTTCAGTAGTTGTATGTGTCCTCCCTGAACTTGAGTTGTTTGAATGTAAAGTTAAATGCTGTAAATTTCTGGGTTTATTTCCTGTGTAATTATTCTGCTTATCAAAAACTTAGCAATAAGTGATGATTCAGAAGTATGACTTAACTTTCTATTTCAGGAAAAACAAGCATGTCTTCAAAAGCTAGTGTGAATGGCTCCAAGCTTTCATATAGGCCAAACAGACTGGCCCTTGCCAAACCTACCAAAGTATCATCTCTGCAGGCTGCCAATGCTGAGAAATCCAGGAAGCAAGCAAGAGCAGCTGGTAGTCCCAAAATACCTAGAGTTTTAAGCCTGGATAAACCTTCAGCTTCCGCAACATCATCTGAGGCTGCAGGCAGTGGGATTCAGAGGGTGAGCTCTGTTCCTGATCTGCAGAAACTATGTCAGCAGAGCAAAGGTGGAAATGTCACAAAAGAAAGCCTGTGTCCAAAGCCCAGGGATAGAGTTTTGTCCGTTCCTACTGGTCAAACTCAGGTTCCAGTGAAGACTGGAGGTAAGTATGTACTTAACGTGAACTGTCTTCTAGCTTGGCTACTAAAAGCAAATGCTAATCTTGAATGCTTGTTATTTGTTTCATTACACTTCATCTTGGAAGGAATTAGTATTTTAACTGAAAGGTATCTGTTATAAAAAAGAAAGCAAAACCAAACATGTGTAGTGACCAACAAAACTTTTCTCTCTAGATACACCATCAAACAAATCAGCACCAAAAGCAATACCACCTCTTGGATTGACATTTTGTGGCACACTTGGAAGGTAGGGCTTAACAAAAATTGAATGTACTGAGGCATATTTGTTCAATCGCAACGTGTCTGGGTGTTGTAACAGTCTTTAGAAGTTTTAACTTCATTGTGTGGTCCCTTAAGACCAGGTTAGCTCTGTTAATGCCTATTGGCATTAACATTAATTGCCTATTCTTTAAAAAGAATCAAACAAAAATCCAAAACTAAATGATGTCCGCCACTTTCTTCAGAAGAAGATGGTTTTCTTTGAAGTGCTAAATAGACTAGAATCAATCATAAAAACATACTTATGAAGTAAATCCCCTATTATACTGTGATTATCAACTTTATGATGATTAATGCTCCTTTACTGACCAAAGGGAAACTGATTCCTGTTGTTTGGTAGAATAGCTTGAATAAAACTGTTTCTAGAAGCTTTTGGCTAATGCTTGTTCCTCTTTTTAGTGCTATGGCAGTCAGCACTCCTGTGAAAGCCTCAGAAGATGGGATCTTTCAGAATTCTTGTTTTCCTGAAAGGTCCGTTTCCATGACTCCTGCCACTCTGAAATGGTCTGGCTTACCTACGCCTGTTCGTCGTATCTCAGGATTTCCAGCAGTGACTCCTAAAACGGCATGTTCTCTGCATTCTGCATCTCTTCACCGAAGCTTCAGCTTTTCTACCAAAAAGACTCTTACAGCAGGGTAAGACAGAAATCTCCATATATGAGACAAATACTGGTGTAGGACTACTTCTAAATTTAGTTCTAGGTTTCAAGGACCTCCACTAAGTGTTATAATAAAGCATTTGAGCATAGATGCTATCTAGGCCTAATAAAGTTTTACATCTTGTGACTAGTAAAGTACTGTAAGTCTTACTGAGATAAGTCAAGATCTGACATTATAGAATTATAATTTCTAGTAGGAAGTTATTTCTTGAGCCAATAGATGATTTAAGGCTTGTATTTGATGCTCTGACTGAAAACAGATTTGGCATTACTGTCATTTTGCTATTGCCCACTGATGAAGAAAAGTAGCTGGTTAAAATACATATTATTCTTTTTATACTGTTGCTAATGATTCTGTAAAATTGCACTTTGTTTTAGCATTAGTCAAAAAGCCAAGGATTTAGTTGATTGAACTTTAGTCTCTGAGCAGGTTTACCTATTTTTCATCTGAAATAATTGCTTGCAGAATGGGTGAATCCTACACTGTTGTTAATTATGTTTGTTTTCTGTGAAAATAATGTTGCTGCCTTCGTATTATCAGCTCAGTATCTTCTCACAAGTGCTATATATACGTCTGCAGGCTTGCTTCTTGGTTGGTGGAGAATGGACCCTATTAAACCAGGAATGATTCATGGCTAGAGAACTCTTCTTATATGTCATGTTACGTAGGCTAAATGTCCAAAATAGTCTTTTCTCTCAAGGAAACAATTACTCTCTCTCCAAAGACTTTATCATATTATCATACTAAACCCTGATCCTCCAGCTTGTGTCAGTATTTCCTCTTAGCAGGGACTGAACTGGGTTGCTCAATGATATGCAATATCATTACTTGTTGGCTAGTTATTTTTTAAAACTTTGAAAAAAATAAAATCCCGTATGTTAAGTTGAGGCTGTATGTATATGTCAATTTAAGATTGAATTTTTCATCAGTCTGAAGTAATTAGTTTGGGGTTTATTGCCTGGTTAGGCTATAAATTTATTGCAGCATAAGAGATCCTGTTTTTTGCAGGTGACTAGCATACTTTTGGATGAAAATATTGGAAGCCTTTTGGCCATTAAAGCTTAGAGTAAAAAAGGAGAAAATGAGGTTAGGGCACTAGCTTGCTGTCTTTAGTAGTTCATGCTAATTAAAGAACTCAATTATTGCCAATGTTCTTTTCTCTAGTTCTAAACAGACAAAAAAGAGTAAGACAGAGACATCTTCAGAAGATGATATATCTCCTCCTCTAGTGCTACCTCTTGCACTTAACTTCTCACCAGAAAAAAATGCTACAGAAGTAGTAGAAAGCAAAATAAAACAGGCTGAAGTACAAAATCAGCTGTCTGAAAAGAAAGAAGCTGAGGTAAGAAATGACAGTATGTTTTTCTACAGAGCTACATACTAGACTGCTTGGAAGTAAATTATCTCAAAATGAGTGAGAAGTAGAACCACTTCAGTACACATTTAAAACGGGTTAACTCTTAAGCATGTGCACCCTCTAGTGCCTCTTTTTTAGCACTGACTATCTCTTCAGTGTTCTAGCTAAGCAAAGTGGTCAAATACTTGCAGGTTTCGTATTAAATTTCCACTTCTGGATAAATGCTGTGAAATCCTTGACTTGATTAGAAAAGCAGTGTCACAGGGCATTTCCTATTGCAGCCATAAAGTCCTTTTGAAAAAAAGGTGAAAAATAAAAAAGGCAGTGCTGTAGCTAAATTCAGTCACCTCACAGCAGTGCAAATCTGCATAGAATGAGTGAGGATTAAACCCTAAAGCCCCTGTTGCAATAAACTTAGTTAAGTGTCATGTACTTAGTCCAGGGAATGCTTTTCTCTCTCCCAAGAATCTACTGGCTTCATGTTGGAAGCTGGCACCCCACAGGTGTTAAGGAGAAAGGACTGGACTGGTAGTTCTGAAATATTAACCAGTCAAAGTGGCTATTGACTTACAATATTCAGATGCAGAATAATCTGTAAGTTAATGACTTGATGCTATTGCATCAGTATTTACCTTGTTCGCTTACTTGATGACACAAAGTATCTGTTACAGAATTGCTTAGCACATGTATAGAACTCTGATTTCAAGAGAAATTTTTTTATGCCCGAAGGATCTTTTTTGCTTTGTCTCAGTGCATTTTGCCTATTTGTGATGCTAGCCATTGGCAGAGCAAGAGCTGGGGTTTTTACACTGTGTGCAAACAATCCTGTGTGCAAAGTAATTTTTGCCTGTAAATTAAGCCTGTCCTGTGATTATTACAGCTGTACAAGCTAAATTGAAATTAACTGCCTAAATGGTTATGAAGGAAGCATGGAGAGCAGAGGGGAAAACCTGAACTATGTGGTTTTTGTGTGTGTGTTTTTTTTTTTTTTTTAAAGGCCATACTAGTAGATATTGGAATAGACAAGTCTCTCCCATGTGCTTTGGAATGTGACAGTAGACCTCTGATTGACCTTTCCAATACTCCTGAAGTGAATAAGGTTACTCCTCTAAAGCCTATGGTCTCAGAGCACATAAAGGTAAGTTATAATCAAGTCTTCTGATGCAAACATGCTAGCAGAAAAATGTCAACTGGCTGCACATACTTGTCTGCAGAGCAGCTCCACAATACTATAATAATTATTTGCTATTAGTTCTGTATGTTCAATATGATAACACATGCTTAGGTGCTCTTAAGTGAAGAGAGCATGATTTTCAAAATCAAATGATGTGCTCTAAATTAGAGCTCAGTGAGCAACCTGCAAATAAGAAAAGGAGGAGGATGGAGAAAGAACTTAATGCTTAAAGCAGTTATTAAAGAATAAAGCTGTTCTGAAACAGGAAGTTAATGCTGTCTTAAGTAGCCCAGGCATACTGACTCTTGTTTTCTTCTTATTGCAAATTTTTAGTTCTCGGCAGCAGCTAATTTTCAGCAAAAAGGAGACACAGCCTTGCTTGTTAGCTCCTCTCCTAATCATCTCCTTAGTTGAAAGATGTGTACTAGCATCAACTTTGAATGTGACGAGCATTTCTGGGCAAGTGGTTTTTGTACATTAGCGGCTTGAAGGTAGATGCCTTTAGACATTGGCAGATGAATGGTGGTAACTGAGGATGACTTTGACGCTAGATGTAGTTGGAACGAATTTAATATCGGGTCCCTCAAAGTATCTCAAATGAGGTCTACAGAAATCAGAGTTCTGTCGGCATGTTCAGAGATGTTCAGAAGTGCTCTGCCCTGTCTTGATGACAGTGTCACTTCAATATGCACAGTAGTGAAACTTAGAAAGCCTTTTAGGCTTTTAAGGTGAGTATAGGCAATAACCACTTTGTGAGAAGTTTGTGATTTGTCTAAGAATGAGCTAGATGTCTAAAAACCTGAAACTAAAAGCTTGAGTGTGGTGCTCGCATCTGTCTGCTGAACACTAATAGCAATCCTAAACAACAAAAAAAATACTTGAGGAGACTAAATGTTAGAGATTATTGCTTCTATTAGTTATGTACAACAGCTGACTACTATTGTTTTTCTTTCAGCTAATTGATTTGAGTCAGCCTCTTATCATTCTGAGTCCTGATGTAATCAAAGAAAATCTGGATTCCCCTCTACTCAAATTCTGAACTTAAGTTGAAGTGAAGGATTCCAGGCATCTGTGTTCTCTAAAGTGTTTGGGTGTTACTCTTCACTCCTTCAGGTTTGGGTTTGTTTTTTTTTTTTTTAAGATGGCTGTAGATTACCTGAACTGCGTTAACACAATAGAATTCTAACAGTTTTGATATGGTCAAATGGATTTGATTGTTTAATGGTTCTGCTCATGAATGTGCTACAATGGATGTATTTAAACTGTATTGCTCTAAAGCAAAAAGGGGTAGTCTTTTTATTGAAAGCCTTGTCTCTTTTTATTTCCTACACATTGGCCTTTGATTCCTCATTCCTTACGTGCAATGAAGAGTTAACTTTAAATAAAGGTTGTTTACCAAATTACTGTATGAAATGGCATCCTTTTATTATGGGTTTGGTTAGACTATTTTAGTGTTTGACTAACAAATGTTACAATGTGGATAAAGCCAGTGGACTTCAGGGTAATTTTTGATACAAAAGTGTAGCAAGTTTGGAAATAAATATTTTACTATTCAATGATAGTGGACTACACTAACAGCAGCATCTGAATTTGTGTGGAGAAGCCAATGGCTTGTTACTGCCAGATGGTTTGGCCTTTACATTTGAAGATTAGACTTAAAGCATCTTTCTGTTTTTTGAGAAAAGGAAAGTTCCTTAACTGAATTTGCCACATCTGGATAATACATGGAGATTTTAAATACAGGATGGTGAATGGAAATGAAAATGCACATAGTAGTAGACCATAAAACACAGCAACTTGAAGCTTAAAATGTAGCCCTTGAAACAATAAGCCTGTCTTGGAGATTTAAAAACTTCTGCCATGTGTGTACTAGCTTAATGTATTTATGAAAGTTTATCATGAGATGGATTTTCAACTTTTTGTATTGATTCAAAAAGTGGTGGAAGTTGGAGGCTCTAAGTGTTGAAATAGGTAGGAGTGTTTAGATGAGTTTGCCAGATGCTTTGATGCTGAAAAGGCTGTTGCCTTGATTTTTTTATCTGAAGACACTTGCCTGCTTCTCAGCACAGCTGCCTTGGGTTGCTGCAGTGACTGACTTCTGAATAAAGGCCTTTGGCCAGATTAAGACTCTTCCAAGCCATAGTAAATAACCATACTACCCTACCATAAAAATATGCAATTTGTATGTAATTTATTTGCTTATTCCTGCTTTCCTTCCATGAAAAGCAAGAAAGCTGTTTCAACCAAAGCACTTACTAAAGCTAAAAGAGCAGGAGGTAAATGCCACTTTTATTTTCAGTATTGTCAAGAATGATGTGGATACTGTGATGGAGTGTACCTTCACCAAGTTTGCTGATGACAAGAAGCAGTTATCATGCCTGAGGGCTGGGATGCCATCCAGAGGGACCTTGACATGCTGGAGAAGTGGGCCTATGTGAACCTAATAGAGGCTCTCCACCCCATATGACTTGGGGCTAATGGCGTGTGAAAAGCTGGCTGCAAGCTGGCAATGTGCGCTTGCAGCCCAGAAAGCCAACCACATCCTGGGCAGCATTGAAAGAAGCGTTTCCAGCAGGTCCACAGAGGTGATTCTGCCCCTCTGCTCTGGTGAGACCTCGCCTGGTGTCCTGTGGCCCTGATGGAGTGGGTCCAGAGGAGGGCCACAAAAGCGATCAGAGGTCCAGAGCACTTCTGCTATGAGAACAGGCTCAGAGAGTTGGGGTTGTTCAGCCTGGAGAAGAGGAGGCTCCGGGGAGACCTTGTTGTGGCCTTTCAGTACTTAATGCAAGCCTTACAGGAGAGAGGGGGACAGACTTTTTAAGCAAGGCCTGCTGCAATAGGAGAAAGGCTCATAGTTTTAAAATGAAAGAGGGCAGATTTAGACTAAATGTTTTACGATGAGGGTGGTGGGACACTGGCAAAGCTTGCCCAGAGAAACTGTTGATGTCCCATCCCTGGAACTGCTCAAGGTCGGAGCAACCTGCTCTGGTTGAAGATGCCCTTGATGCCCATGGCAGGGGGTTGGAGCAGATGACCGTTAAAGGTCCCTTCCGACCAAAGCCCCCCCACCATCTGGCAAGGTCCTCCCCTGGCCGCGCTCCCCTCAGTGCCCTTGGTCCCCGCCCCGCGGCCGCCGGAAGTGGGCGTTGCGGGCGGCCGGAAGCGGCGGCTCCGCGGCCGCGGCGGGTCGGGTGGGGGCCATGCTGGCGGCGGCGCGGCGGGTGGCCTGCGCCGTCTCCGGCGGGGTGGACAGCGCCGTGGCCGCCCTGCTGCTGCGCCGCCGAGGTGGGTGAGGGCGGTGGGGCTGAGCTGCGCGGCTCCTCTCGGCCTCCTGTTCGGCCGGCGGAACGGTCTCACCTCGGGCAGGGCCTGTCGGAGAGCCGGCGCCTCAGGGGGCGGCGGGCAGTGAGGAGTGACGGAGGAGATGGGAGAAACTCGGCCTTACAGCTGTTAAGCTGCCGGACGAGCTCGTTTTTATGTGAGCTCTTAGCTACAGAAAAAAAAAAAGAAAAAAAATCACAGAAGAACTGTACTATAGAACTTCAGAGGATGTTTGCTTAGTGCAGGAAGGCACACATCTTCTGAAATAATAATTTACCCTTGCAGGTCTTGAAAAACACAGTTTTTAGGTCGAGGCCCTGGGAGTTACACTTTTATAAGTCGTTCTGGCCTTCGTTTCGTAGGCTACCAGGTGACGGGTGTCTTTATGAAGAACTGGGACCCTCTGGATGAGCAAGGAGCTTGCTCCATTGACAGAGATTGCGAAGATGCTTACCGGGTTTGTCAGAAGCTTGATATTCCTTTTCACCAAGTTTCCTACGTGAAGGAATACTGGAATGAAGTGTTCAGGTAGAAACACATTTAAAATAGACGATATTTCAAATATTGTGCAAAGTAAAGATGGACAGATAATAGGTAACAGCAGTTCATTGCAGTATTATAAATGCTAAGAGAAGGTGCTGTAGGCTGTTAAATATTGAAGGAATAATTTTTTTTCTCTCATTCATATTTAAGATCAGAATTTATATGTTGGTTTTAATACGTTTGTCATTTTTGAAATTGATAGGAAATTTCTCCCTCATGATTATGCACGTGTAGCATTTGTTTTGTTGTGGCTTACTTAGTCTTCTTCCCACAGACTGACACAACCTGATTGCAATTTGAGAAAAAAAATATTTAATAGGTTGCCATTATAGTCTCTGTGTGTAATTTATGCAATATATTTTACATTAGTACATACTGAATCCCACTTACCAGAAAGTGATCATGAACTGGCCTTGCTTTTTTAAACTTAAAACAAATTTGAAACTGTTCTCTAAAGAGGGTCTTCAGATTTTCTCTGAATTTGTTGCACTTTAAGGGGAGAAAATTTAACATGGGAAAAACTGAGAGTTTTTCTTGGGAGGCAGGAGAAGAAGGGAAGTGCTGGTAATAACATTATTTATCTTTTATGTACTCAACATAAGTGCATAAAACTTGTTCCCTGATCTTCATCACCCCCCTTTTAAGTAGTGCTGTTGTTATTTTGTCCTGGAAGAAACTGAGGAATAACCTAGTCATGCTACTTCTACTTCATGTTGAAACTTTTGTACAGCAAGTGAAGAAAACAGCCCTGTTCTGTAAAAATTCACTCCATTTTTCCCTCCTGGTGTGAGAGAATGAATAAATTTACCAAAACTCTTGAGGGGTGTGTGCTGTACATAAATGACAGTGAATTCGAGGTAATAAATCAGTTTTTCTTTTGCTTCTCATAATTTATTAGTGCAGTCTTCACAAACAATCTGTTGCAGATGTCTCAGTTTGCTTCAGAATCCTTTTTTCTTTACTGTCGTCAGTGACCTTGAATTTACTCCTCCTCTGGATCTCTCTTTAAAGGCTTATTCATCAAAACCCACCTTTTATCAAGATTGTTCCAGGTCTTGTCTTTCCCGTGTTTTATGCAAACCTATTTCAGGTCTTTACATCAGAGAGAGGTTCAGAAGGAATCCTTCATTGCCTTTTCTACAGTTCTGTACTTCACTTGAATTTCTGAACTGATGTGAGCCTGGCTTTATGCTGAGTTTTTTAATGAAGCTTCCAGTTATTCTTGCAGTATTTGCCAGGAATGTTGTGTTACCATAAGAGTACACTGCTGACCCAGCTCACTCCTGTTGGACCCAGGTGATTTAATTATTAGTAGGCATGGTTGAATTCAGAGCTGTTAAAAAGGAGTTAGACAAAATAAAATACATGTTGCTTTATTTTCTATTAATGTATGTATTGTACCACAAAGTAAAGAAGAAGCAATTGATTCTGGTTCAGATGGTTAAAAGTAAACCCAGATGCTATTGGTGGTGGCGTTGTTTGAAATCCAGTCTCAGTTCCTCTTGTCTCCTGAGGACAAGCAAAATAATGCAGTGATTGGATTTTTTGATATCTCAGTGCATCTCAGTCTCTTTTAGTTCTCTGAAATTAACAGCATATTGTAGAGAAAACTGTTCATTCTCAGAGTGATAAGACCAATGTTTATAGTTAATGCCAAGGAAAGGTATGCAGAGTCTTTTGCTTACACTTATTGCTGTAAAACCTAAGGTCAACTAATTTATGACAAGTGGTGTCCCTCAAGGGTCCATGCTGAGACTGGTACTGTTTAATATTTTTATCAATGACATAGACAGAGGGATTGAGAGCACCATCAGCAAGTTTGCAGATGACACCAAGCTGTGTGGTGCTGTCGATACACCTGAGGGACAGGATGTCATCCAGAGGGACCTGGACAGGCTGGAGAAGTGGGCTCAAGTAAAAAATGAAGTTCAATGAGAGCAAGTGCAAGGTTATGCACCTGGGCCGGAACAATCC